>JAXCGZ010021006.1:42500-97731 GCA_037179515.1 Halocaridina rubra | reverse complement strand
TCATCATCAAAGGAAAATTATTGTTGCCAATAATAATAATAATAAGATCTAAGGAGAAGTTTTAGAATAGACATCATGAAGGTAATGCAGAGGTATAGTAAACCCAGCAGAGAGCTGGATATTCATTACACATCTTTTATAATCCCTTCACATCTGACAGGTCATCCCACTCTCCATCTCTGTTTCTCTTTTCAGCCTGATAATTATCATGTAATAGCCATTTTTGATGGAATAAAGTTTTTGACTTTGACTTTGACTTTGATAAAGGCCGTTTTATTTTATAATTTTTGGCCTGTCCTAGTGTGTGTATATATATATATATATATATATATATATATATATATATATATATATATATATATATATATATATATATAAGGCTGATCCTACTTCGCGATTTTCCTGGTTCGCGCTGGGTCCCGGAACCGAACTACCGCGATAAGGGAGGCAACACTGTATTTGCAAATACTTAAGTGAATTTACAACATAATCGTCCTGCCATAATCAGTAATATAGTATGAACAAACAATTCCATTGAAAATTAAAGAAAAAAGTCACAAATCTTTGACTGTAGCTGTGCAGTATAAATTCCATGGTTAAGGAAAGATCTGGGTAAACAAAACAGTATGTTATCATTACATCTGCTGCAAAGGGAATTAATGAGCTGGAACTGCTTTTTCTCAACTAGTCTAGTCAACGGATGGTCAGTCACACAGCCTGAAGCGCAAATCAGGCCGTAGCCCCTAATGACCCATGGGGAGGGGAGTACCCCTGACAGACCCCTTGCATACCCCAGGTTGAAAACCCCTGATCTACTAGCTCCAATCTCAATAATTTGGGTACTAACAGGCAATGACCTATACTTCAATTTCTTCCTCACTGCTAAACATCAATTTCAGTAATTTTCCCTCCATTGGATTGGCTTGTGTCTTATTATTGTTAATAAAATTAATTCATCTACAATATGGTATATTCTTATAGACTAGAGTTTTCTGCAAATCTGCACTGTATTCAGTTATGTTCCTTGTAGCTTTGAAATCATGTATCACTGTCCACTAAGTCTTTGTTTTGAGTATGCTAGTCCTGCAAAAATGTCTATATTTATAATCTGAGAAATATAATGCCAGTTTAAGAGGTGCTTCTCCGTCTTTGTTTTTTGGCTTCTTCCACAAGGGATCACTATATCAACTGTTTCCATATCACTCTGATTACTGGCATCCTCCTCTGTCACACCACACACAACCTCATGTCCTCCTTTACCACATCCATAAACCTCAAATTCAATATCGGCCTATCCCCTGCATCCTCTTCTGCCACCACACGCCCTCATATCCTTTCATATCATATCCCTATACTGTACCTTCTCCCTAGCTTACCTCTCGCCCTCTTGCATGGTAAAAAGAAGGTCCTCTGACCCCTTAAAATCATATTACTATCCCTCAATTGAAGGAATAAGACATGGGAAACTCTATTACACACCACTTTAACTCACAAATGACACATTCACCTCAAAACAAGTACACAATAGAGAGAAATAGTAATACACCACTTTAACGTACAAATGACACACAAATCAAAATAAGTATGCAATAAAGGGCAATAGCAACACACGCCACTTTAATGCACAAATGACACACTCACGTTAAAACAAGTACATAACAGTCTACCTTAGTTCCAGCTTTTTTGGTTTGAGCAATGTAACTCCAAACAGTGTCTGGGGATATACGACCCACTACATCCACCACCTTCGGTACGTCTTCGGGAAGAAATCTGGATTTTCCTGAAACCTACAACGGAGAAGGGTAAAGGGTTAAATAAGACACTTGGATAAACATATACATCAAATGCAATTCAAACAAAAATGCTTTAATAATTACTTGAAGTACAGTATAAGAAATAAATAGGGATAACAATAAAACAATTCCTTATTCCAAAATAATCAGCTCCACTGATACCAGTAGAAACTCTGCTACTCTACTGATAATAGCATAATCGTAAGTACTTTCCATATATAGCCAAGGAAAAGAAAGAAAAAATTAATTCCATTCCTATATGTGTTATTTTATGCCTAAATTTTGCCTTTCTGTGTTCAAAGACAAATCTGACCCAATCTTGTATATTGAAACCAAAGTAATACCTTCACTATTATTATTTATTTTTTTTACATTATCCTTAGAAAGACAAGTTCAAATGAAATAAAGAGGTTTTTGTGCCTAAATTACAATATTAACTAAAGTTACACTCTCATTTGTTCAACAAAAAAAAAGGACAGAGATTGCAAACCTCCCATTTTTATTTTTTTTTTAATTTTAATAACAAGAACAGAAGTTCCCCTACTTACGAACGACCGAGTTACGAACATTTACAGATACGAACAAAAACCTACCCATTATCTACCAATGCATTAATATATGTATTGCTGAACTGAACTGCATTATTACACTATTATTACTGCATAGAAATTCATTGATACTTTATACTTTGTTTTCAATATTAGTTTAGTGTCTTTAAAACTGCAATTGTATGTACTGTACAGTCCTTTTTTTTACCTAAACACAACTTAAGAACGATTCTACTTACAAGCAGACTTCTATAACCTAACTCGTTCGTAAATTGGGGAGCATCTGTACCAAATAAGACATATCAAATTATACATATTAAATTCATACATACTTCATATGCAGATGCATTAAATTTAGAGATATCAGCCATGTGTATGACACCTCTCCATACGATAGAAGGTTCCCCATATTTCCCAGGAGGAGGCGATGATTGAGAGCCGGGAACTCTCTCCAAGGGAGGCGTTAATCTATCAGGATCGTCCGAAGAACTTGTTGGCAAAGACTCATTGTCTTTGTACATGTCAGAGGAGTCGTTATTGGATGGTAACGGGGGTGTTTTTGGGACGTCGTCGTCGTTGTCGTCTTCTATCGATTGCATGGGAGAAAAGTCATCGTCATTATCGATAACAGAAGAGGGCGACAAACAAATATCATCAGGCAAAGACGGAGTCTTAGGGCTGTATACCATGCTGTCTGGTAATGGAGGTGTGCCCGGGCTTTCAGGAGGTGGTGGCGTAAGAACAGTACTAGAAAGAGGCGGAGGAGGACTATCTGGTAATGGGGGAGGAGAAGGAGCCTCATCACCAGGAGGCAGAGGAGGATTCTGTTCCGCTAAGTCCTTTAGTTTGAACATCCCTGGCCTGCTTATTTCACTAGATGAAGTGGAACCATTGTCCTTCAATTCAAATATATCAGGACTTCTGAAAAAGAAAACAAATATTCAAAGACCAAATTGATTAACTAAAAGGAAATTTTTTATGCAAGTGCATGATTTCTTGATTCAGAACTCATAGAGTAAAACAAAGATTTGGATATTTCAAAAGTGGGATTTTTGTTTATTAAATACAAATTGCTGTAAGGCAAATTCAGTACAAATAGGGTTACGTCAAGAAGAGTGTTCAATGACACTCAATACAATACAAATTAAAAACAGGAATCAACCACATTATACAAGATAACGGTGTCTAGGAAATTGACAGGTTATACTTTGAAAAGATAAAATGCAGTTTTGACTCCTAGAATGAACTATTTCATATCGCAACAAAATTCAAACTTACTGCCATACGCCATACCCAACTTAAACCAGAAGGGTGGTCACACCCATAACAAATGTGGTAATACTCATTGCCAAATATAAATAATTAATATCAGAATTGTCTATACTTACCCTGCAACCGTAGACGTGGGCACAGAATCTTTTGCATCTGGATCCAAATTTGAAAAACTTTCACGCCTCAATCGCGACATATCAATGACAATATCGTCGCTCGTACTGACAACAGCTTTGTCGTGTTCAAACTTCTCCAAGTCAAAGTCATCCATCGCGGCTTTCCTCGATTTTTCGCTCTCTCTCCTCTTCCTGTCATCCGTTCGGGATTCGCTGTGTTTTCTCTTCCTATCCTCCCTTTCACTTTCTCTTCTCTTCCGATCTCTGTCGTCCTTGGAATCTCTCCTGTCCTTTTTATGTTTGTGTCGCCTGTCCTTGTCGTCCCTCTCCTTGGAATCACGTCTTTCCTTCTTGTCGCTACTTCTGTGTCTTTCTCGTTCTTTTTCGCTCTCCCTCCTACTTTTATGCTTTTCTTTGTGTTTATCACTTCCCCTTTCTTCCGTCGATTTACTTCTTAATCTAGTTTCGTCTTTGTCTTTACTTCTGTCGCTATGGTGTTTCTTTTCTTTATCATAGTCTTTGCTTTTTAATCTATGTCTTTCTCTATCACTGGAACTTTTTCTCTCTTTTCTATCTTTGGATGTCTCTAATTTCCTATCATCCTTTCTGTCATGCTTGCTTTTGTGCTTCTGAAAAAGGAAGGTAGAAATATAATATCAAAATAGGGATTCTCATAAAACCACTATAACCGAAATCACTTACAAGCTAATAAAAAGGTTTAAAGGATCTAGAAAAAAACACTAATTCTAAAATCACTAATATGGTTTAACTATAAAACTTAAAGAAATGGTCAAACTGATCTAGAAAAAATCACTACTTCTAAAATAATTTCTATGGTTTAACAATATAACTTACATGAGGTCAAACGGATCTAGAAAAACCAATATATCTAAAATCACTTCTATGGCTTAACTATGAAAGATCAAATAGATCTAAAAATTCACTATATCTGAAATCACTTATATAGTAAAACGGTTTTATTTTATTGTATATGTACAAGTTTAACAATATAAGTACAATGCAGGCAGGACGGTCTGGGGACATGGTGAGATGGTTTGGGCATCCTAAGATTGGAGGAGTCATGCAGGAGGGGGAGAGGTAGGCCAAAGAGGAGAATTTAGGGATGTGGTGAGGGAGTACACAAGGGTGTGTGTTATGATGGAGAAGGAAGCAAGGGATAGGGTGATACGGAGACTACTGCTCCACTGTGGCGACCCCTGACAGGAGAAGATGAAAGATTTAATGATGAGCACTGACTCTGATAAATTAAATGAGAATAACTGACAGCAAAATGCAGAAAAATTCTAACCGTGTCTTCGGGAGATGGAGCCGGTTCCTGCCCTGTACAAATTCTGCAGTTAAGATCATACATGTGGTTCTTATGGTTAGCAGTCATGTCCTCTAAACAATCCAAGACTGTATCAGTTGCCAGAGGCATGATGGTTTCAGGAGCTGAAAAGGAGAAGTGACAAAAAAATTACTCAGTCTTACATATCACGAATGATATAATAATACAGTATATGAATACGGTTTACAAAAACGAGGGGGAGCAAGAATTTTCCACCATGTATTCTACAAGTTGACTGAATGGGGACGACCAAGGGGACTGGGAATCCCTTCCTTTGTATTTCCTAGCACAAACGGTCAAGTTGTTTGCTTTGACTCAGCCAAAATAAATGGTATTTATTATGGCTTTTGTACTTACAGAGAAAAAATAAAAATAAAAAATTCCATTAACAGAGACTGGGGTAGAGTAGCATAGTATAGACACTATGCACTGTTTGTGAAAAAATCAGTAGGAAAAATATTACACAAATGATATACAAGTTACATAGATTTGCAGAGGACAAAGCCCTATTCATAAAACACTTATATTCTATCTTCAAAGACACTCTAAGCAAAAGAATCAATTTGCAATTTCAATGCACGTATGGTAACACTGATCTAAATTTTGAAGAATGAAAACAATGACAATACTATATTTACATGTTAAAGAAAGATAAGGGAATGAGATTACATACACTACAAAATTTCTATCTATATAACTGTATATACAAAAGCCATAATTCCCTTATAAGAGGGGTGGCTGAGTCAATGAAAAATACTTGACTCTCTGTGGGAGGAATAAAGAGAGGAAAGAATATTCAGTCCCCTCACTCTGCCTCATTTGGTCAACTTCTACAACACGCAAGGGAACATGGAGAGGGTATTCTTGCCCCATCCCTTGAATAAAAAAAAGTAGGAGCTGCACATATGAAAGCAGATGCTTGTGATTTGGAATGGAAAAACTATCCTATTTAGAGGAAATGATACTGACCTGCAGCACTGTATAACATATACATTAAGAAAAAACGAAATGCATGAAATAAAACATGCAGTGTGACTGAGCTAAAATCAGTGACTTGAGGATAAATTAGCAAAGCAAAGAGACCACGTTTGGAATTAAAGCAGAGATGTGAAAACAAAGTAGCAGTAATGTTGAAATGGAAGTGTGAGAGTAAGCATCTATGGACTAAGCCACATAAACCCATGATTATTTTGACTATAAAGGAAAAAGAGGAAACAACATATTACTATAGAGCTTATTAGTTTATCCATCTACAGTACTCGTCTTTAGCAGTATGTGAAGACAAGCGGATATACTCGTGAGAGCTGAGGTTTTCCGTGGTCGACATGATCATATTTACGATATTCACGATCTTCTAGTAAAACTAATTCACGTCCTTCATATAAGCATATGGGAATGGTAAGGAAGAAGATGGTATGAAAGGCACTCTTAGCATTGAGTAATGGGAGGGGATATGTTGAGGTGAAAAAAAAAGAGAAAAGGCAGAAAAGCAGAGAGAAAATCATAAAAACAATGAAATAGCATCTTAAACAGAGTTTTGGAAAGATGAGAATAAAATGAGGAAAGATAGAAATGAAATGAGAAGGGAACAAAAGGAGAAGAGGTACAAGGTAGTAGAGGAAGGGACTTGACCCTCTCCCTGAGAGTTATCAAAGAAATTAATTACACCTCAGTGCTAGAGGTTTTTCTGCCACACCTCAGCGAAATAATTTTGTACTGTCCCCTTGGCATCATAAAGGGCACTGACTCCTAAGACCCTAAACTGGATAAAAAACAGACTCAAGTATGGCATTAGGACACCAGATGACAGATATTACCTATTCACTACCATTTGAGGGAATGGGGTGCTAATATGAAATTATCATAAACCAACACGTACAATCACCATAACTGGTACACAAACAGTAAAAGGATTAAAGAATCTGCAAAATATATGAAAATGTGATGAGATAAAAGGTGGGGGAAAGGCATTATAGAACTCATGGATGAGTAGATGAATAATGGCACAAGGAGTTTATGTGAGGTATAAAATATGAGAATTGGTACAAGTTGCTGGTATATATACTGTATGAGTTTTGAAAAAGGGAAGACAGCGGCACTGCACTGGTTGCCGTTGAAGTTCCATAGGCTGTCTGGCAGAATAGATCCGAGTCCCTAAGGAGGGCCACTACCGATCCCGGGTGTTACTACAGAGCTTTCAGGGAGTGTATGTTGTGTTACTGGTATACGTGGTTATAAGTAGTGAAGTTTTGCATAATGTGGCTGACTGTATACACTGGACTGATTGCATTTGGTGGTTAATGTTATTTATTAAAGAGGGAGAAATGGGGACCATGGTGGTGCAGTAGTTAGAGCACTTGACTCAGGAAGTTACAGATCTGCGATCAAGCCCACGACAGGCGCAAGGAAGAGCAGAAGTCAGCCTTAATAACCCAGCTCCAACCTGTTTGTATCCATCCCCATAATGGGGATTACTGGCAACACACAAAATAGCAAAGAAAAAAAATTAATAAAAACACAAAGTGAAATGTACTTGTAAAATGTAAAGAAAATGACCAGACCCTTAAGAAAGGAAAAGAATTTGGATTTCCTTCAATTCAAGAGGAAGGAAACAATAAATTAATGCTGGACGAACAGCAAAACTGATGGACTTAAAATGCAAACGAGGCTTGGTGATGGCATCAAGGTGAAAAGTTGAAGAAGTTGGAAACTTCAGATAACATAGGGAAGTATACACAAGCAGCTGGTATCAAGAAAGTTGTGGAGATTTGCATAGGGTACTGAAAAGAAAGTGCAAAGTTCAAAAAATTGGTAGTGTATGGGTGAGTGTTGCACTCTCAAGGCAGACAAGAAAAAAATTTAGCAGTGTTAGAGATGATTAGCTTGGATAGATGCACAAAGTTAGATGCTTATCAGAAAGATTAACCAGAAATATGTAAGAACAAAAACGAGAGAGAGAGAGAGAGAGAGAGAGAGAGAGAGAGAGAGAGAGAGAGGTGTGAGTGAGTGAGTGAGTGAGTGAGTGAGTGAGTTAGTGAGTGAGTGAGTGAGCAAGCGTGGGTCTGAGTGCACAAATACGTGTGTAAGAAAGTACAATACTTACCTTTTTCCTTGTCTTTAATGAAATCATCTTTATCAATTTCAATCTCCCCTTTGTGAGATTTCATGATATACTGATTACCAAGTTTTATCATGTCCAGTTCATACTTTTCAATGGCTTGCAGCTCCTGAAAAAAAAAATTAAACACCAAAGTGACTGATCAATAAAAAAGAAATTAGCCACAGAATTAATATGAGAACTTTTCAATTTCTCTCTCTAACTACTTTGTTACACTTGTACCTTGCCCCTCATATAAGTTATACTTGAAACTCTGTAAGTCAAGTAAGTTAAACTTGTATCATTTTAAACTTGTACCTCAAATAAGTACCCTGTTATACTTGTACAATGTAACTCAAGTATGTTATACCTGTGCCCTTTTACATATATGCCTTGTACTTCAAGTAAGTAGTGTTCATCTCGTCCTAAAATACTTTTAACTACATTGAAGTACCTCTCCACTCATTGATGAAAAAAAATATGTAAAATTTTGCTACATTGTGAAATTTCTTCTTCGTCAGCTTTATAGGTCCATTTTTGTACATGGTTGCTGTTTTTGGTGAGCCCCCACCAACTGCCTATATCACCTGTCATGTTGGCATCCAAGCCCTTTTCATACCCCCTGCTATGCACTGTGACATACGAGAGGCTGACAGTCACCACAACTAAAATGCTACACTTCGTTATCAAATTCGCATTACTATTAACATGTTTCTTTGTATTAAACCTAACATATATATTTTAAAATATCAAATACAGCATTAACTAAGCATATTCCATCCAAGTTATATCAAAGACAAAAATTATTACAAGAAAAATACGACACATACCTTCTTTTCCTCTCGTTCTCGCCACTCAGCAAGTTCCTTCGATGCAAGTTCCTCCGACGTCATTTTGGCGAGATTTGTCGGGGTTATAGTGCCATTGAGGATCTTCCTGAAGAGGCCGCTGTTCTTGGCATCCCGAATGTTGAAGAGGAGGCTCCTGTATCGGGCTTTATACTTAAAGCCCACATCCTAAAAGGAGATATGAGACTGTATTGTTAGCTGTGGGAGGGGGTCCAGAATACTTCCTTCCATGTTCTCTAACATGTTGTAGAAATTGTCTAAATGGGGTGGAGCAAGGGGACTAAGAATCCCCTTCTCTGTATTTTCTTCCTGCAAAGAGTCAAAGTATTTTGCTTTGACTCAGTCATCCCCATTATTAGGGGGAATCTGGGTCTTGTACTTTAATAGATTCTAGCTAGGAAAAGATAAGTGGTTCCGGCTTTGATTATCAAATAACCATTTGCATAACATATGCAAGGACCATATAGAATTCTTGGTCAATAGGAACAACTACATAAATTCCAACACTTCTCTTCTCGGCAGAGACAAGTAAAGCGACATGATGTATTTACATGTGCAATGGAAAAAAATAAAAAAACTCTATTAATTCAATAATTTTTTAAACATCAAAATAAAGCTGTTAGTTAAACCTTGGATATGATATATTAATAATAAGCACCGTATCTGTCATAATTATTCCCCATTCAAACAGGGGTGGATACAGACAAAATGGAGTTATAAGTGGGATTACGGGTGCATGCCCTTCTAACACTCAGCAGTGGGCTCAAGCCAGCATTACTTGCTTCCAAACTAGCGAACTTTACCAATGACCTACTGCGGCCCCAAGATATGATATATAAAAAGTAACAACTATCCATACCTTATTAAAGAACAAATAAAGTTCCTTCTCTATGTCTTCCGTGAGCTGCGCAATATCCTCCTCGTTCATGTGTTCGAATTCTGGTGCCGCTTCCTTTGAACGTTTTGTCAGGCACTCTGCCAGCGTTTTACGAATGCTTCCTCTAACTGCGCTTGGCTCTGAGGCTGATGATTTCATCTGATGCTAGGGGGATCAAGATAATAAGTGCTATTAAAACACTGTAGGATGACACATGAATCATATGTTCTAAGTAGGATTATAATTTGCAATTACCTTCTTAATTAAACACTGAGTCCATTCTTCAAAGATCTTTCCTACTAAAGAGACTTTATGACAAAGGTTAAAAAAAAAAATTCCTTGAAAATAGCATTCCTTGAAATTCAGGCAGGGATCTTGTACCTAATGCCAAACTTTTAAATCAGCGCTCCTTATTTGAGGAGTTGGCATTTGAGAAGGGTTTAAATTAAGGAATAGGGGAAATTAGGACTTGAAAAGGCCTAGAAATTAAAGAGCCAAATATTTTGAAGATCCTAGAATATTGGGAGGGATAAGGACCTCAGAATTAAATAAGTATCCACTGTGGATGACATTCCGAAGCCTGTCAATTATGTAAAACACTGAAAAGGTTAGAAGATGAGTTTGAGAGCTTGTGTTTGTGGAAAAACTAAAATCCCACAGAAAACTATTAAGAACTGCAGTTGAACTGGGGTAGTGAGCAAAATCAATAGTACTAAATGGTGGACCTTTAAAAAGGCAGTAAGATTCAGGGGGGAGACCACACAACAGAGTAACCAGAATCACTCCATTTTAACATTTTTAACAAATATTAAAAAAAAGTTTTGCATACAATAGGAATGTATATGAACGTTTTCTATTGCCTCAATGCTATAAAAAATGGGTAATGAGAAGTTAGACCAAAGTAACTTGATATGTAATGATATAAAGCAAATTCGTTGATTTCTCAAAAAACTTCTTTTATTTTACTTTCACGGCCTATAACTCCTGCCATTTTTGTAATACAGACCTCAAACTTTGCACATTTTACACTTGCATACATATGTGTAAAAGTACGTTGCAGATTTTGTTAATGAGAGGTGGAATTTCTGGATTTTTATTTTTCTTGTTGATTACAATGATAGGCGGAATTTCTGGATTTTTTTATTGTTACATTTTTTCAGAGTGGCATTTTCAACCTTTTTCAGAATGATATGAGAATTTATCAACTTAACTTTATTGTTGAATGCTTACAGAATACCCTAAGCTAAATATCTCATCAAACAAAAAGAATTTTTTTATTTTACCATCAAGGTTTTCATATAACAGCATATAAAATAATAACAAAAATACAACTTATAACCCAATAATAATGAAACTTGGTAACATGATGTAAACGCTCACGAAAAATACGATGAATATAAGATTTTGGCTCTAAAAGCAGCCTGGGAAATTATGGCATCTGCTGTGTGGTCTCCCCTTAATTAAAAAGGATGGACAACAAACAAATGGGACAGAGCTGTAATAGGCAGAGAATGTAAATAATCAGATAAGTTTACATTGAGGCGTAACAAAAGATATATTATTTTGAGGCAGCTCAAAAGTTGCCTATTCAAGTGGTACCAATTCAAGTACTACATAATGGGAAAATCTTCAAAAAGCGAGAGACAAGAGATATTATACATTAGAAAGTTTTATGAAGTGTTATTGGTTTTAAAGTGAGAGTTGAGTGTACTGGAAAGCTGTATTTGGGGTCAATAAGTTCATATTGAGTGGAATTGCTTTTTTTTTCTTTTTTATTTATGAGTGTGAAACCATGACAGGCAAAAAAAAAAAAAAAAAAAAAAATGCTCTCATCAATAAAGGCCTGGGCAGGAGAAAACACTAAGACAAAGGAAAAGAAAAAGGCTATGGACATGACAGAGTTGAGGTAATGATACACAAAGGAAAAGGACAGACTGAAAAAACGGTCAAAGTACTGAGGACTAAGAGATATGGAGGATTAGGCCCTGAGATGACGATAAACCTGCTTTTTGAAGGCAGATAGGTTATAAGAATTTGGAAAGACAGAAGGAGGAAGAGAGTTTCAGAGTCTGTAAGTAGATGGGAAGAAGCAGTCACTGCACCGTCCAATCCGCGCGCTACATATCTCCACACAGTACCTGTGAGATAAGGCCGCTTGGCGAGTGCTATGTGGCCTCGGTAGTGGGGAAGGGATGAAATTTGCCAATTCAACAGAGCAGCGATGGAAGTAGTAGCGTTAGAAAAGAGAAAGGGATGATACCTTACCGCGAAGAGAAAGAGAATCCATATCAGAAGTAAGTGAAGGATCATTAATGAGTCTGATTGCCTTAGATTCAACACTATCAAGGAGATAAGTATAATAAGCACCCCAGATGTGTGAGCAGTATTTTAAGCAGGGGCGGATAAGACCTTTATAAATTTTAAGTAACTGCAAAGACTTAAAGCAATGACGAAAACGAAACAGAACCCCAAATTTTTTGGATGCAGATTTAGATATTTGGATTATGTGATTCCTCCAAGAAAAGTTACAGGCTATATGGTTTCCTAATATGTTGATAAAATTAGGAGGGTAAATTTCGTTAGTATCAAAGACAATAGGGCTATCAGAAGGAGAGGAAGATAAAGAAATAGTCAGAAAGTGTGTCTTGGAGGCTTAAAATTTAACTAAATTTTGGGTGACCCACTCAGATACCATCTGCAAATCGGAGTTGAGAGTAGAAAAAGTGATACGATACTGATTACAAGTAGCAGATGAAGGTTGTGAAGAAAAGTCAGAGGAAAAGTGATGGGTAGAATCTTCGGCAATGGCGTGAAGAAGAGAGGAAGATGGGGACTGTAGAAGAGAGTAGGTGAAAGAACAAAGCTCTGTGGAACACCATTGGTAACAGAGAATGGGCTAGATGTTGCACCGTCAAAAGCCTTAAGAGATGTCAAGGGCGACAACAAAGGATTCCCCATAGTTCCTCAAAGAAAATGACCATACATGAGTAAGATAGAACAGGTCACCAGTGGATCTTGCATTGTGTAAGCCGTAATGGTGATCGCACATAAGTGAGTTAAATTCAAGAAGCGAGTATTGAGCAAAGTTTCGAAAGCTTTAGCGATAGAAGAGGTTAGGGGAATAGGTCGGTAGCTTGAAGAAATAAAGTGATCACCCTTCTTAGGAACAGGTTGCACTAGAGCATGCTTCCAAGATGAAGGATAGATACTGGTCGTGAGAATGAGGCAATAAAAGACAGCAAAACACAGGAGCCAGTTCATCTGCAAACTAGATAAGGAACATTGCAGGAATACCATCAGGACCAAATTAATTTTTCATCTTTAGTGAGCGAATAACCTTATGAACTTTGTGTGAAAAAAGGATAAAGGAGGATATAGGGTTAGAGAGGGGTAAAGATTGAGGGACAGGTGCACTGGAATTGTTAATGGAAAGAGTTGGCAGAAAAATGAAAGCCAAAGAGAGTGGCTTTGTCAGTGGGATAGCAAGCTATAAAACCATCAAAACAAATGAGAAGGGGAAAGCTTGAGTTACAGAAGTTTTTGGCTAAGAACAGAAACATTTGTCAGTGGGAGAGGAGTTAAAAGTCATCAACTTTCCTCCTTATAAAGGAAGCCGTAGACCTTCGAATCTGAGCAGTACAATGATTTCTAGCTCCAATAAATGCAGAGTGAGTTAAATCAGAAGGAGAGGCTTGGTACAACCGGTGTGCCCGATTCCTGGCCTGAATAGCCATGGAGCAGGCACTGTCAAAACAAGGATTAGGAGGAGAATAAGTTTTTATAGTGGAGGGGATGTACACTTCCATTCCTGAGGTTATGATCTCAGCAACTTTTATGGCTACCTGATCAGGGTTGCAGAACCGAAAGCAGTAGTCTTCCCATGGGAAGTCAAAGAGGAACTTACCCAAATCTTCATGCTGGGTACGCCCAAAGTGCCAAAGGCAATGCTAAGTAGGAGGAACTGAAGGAAGGGGAGTGCAAATGGAAAAGATTGAGATTACAGAGTGGTCAGATTTACCAAGAGGGGAAAGCACAGAATAAGTGTAGTTTGAAAGGTTAGAAGTAAGAAATAGGTCAAGAGTGTTGGCTGCATGTTCGTGTCGATTGGGAACACGAGTAGGATGTCTGATAATTTGCTTCAGATTGTGAGTAATAGAAAAAGCAAGGGCCTCACTTCCTCCCACATCAGTGTGAGAAGAATTAAATCACTCACTGGGGTGTACATTGAAGTCTCCAATATAGAGAACTTTGGCATGTGGGCGAGAAGCTGGCAAGAGGCCATATATTCAAAGAAAGACACAAACTTGGTGGAGTCTGGAAAACAGTAGCAGAAGCAAAGGAATATAGTGGTGGTAGAGAGATAGATTTATAGCCAGAGACCTTCAACGTCAGGAGATTCAAGGTCTATGAGTTGCAATAGGAATGTTAGTGTTGCAGTAGGCACAGACCCCACCTTTGGAACAAAAACGAGAATACAGGTTATAGCGAGAGATTTGAAATGGGTCAGTGGAAGCATGGTTAGACAGTTGGGTTTCAGAGTGGAGGAGGAGGTTATGGAGGGAAGTACCCAAGTGCTATTCCACAGACGAAGATTATAGTTCAACACACGATCTATCAGGAGGTGCAAACTTAAGGGCAGAACCATTACTATCACCAGGCGTGTCTACCCTGAAGCCAGTGGTGTAGTCAACAAGATCCCTGGAGATTCTTAGCACCCCTCTATATCAGGTACTGGGGCCATAAGCTGTGGACCTTCCATAAATATAGCAAATATGAGGAAGGAAAAAAAAAAAAAAAACAACATATGGGTAGTGCTGTGATTTGCCAAATGTAATAAGATAGCAAGAGATGTGTAATGAATACACCAGAATGTTCGGTGTAGATGTAGGCATAGGGAAAGAACCACCCTGAAGGAAGACTGAACCAGTAGTGGAGATAAAAGATTAATGGGTGAAGAAGTTTATACAGTGAGTTAACAAGGTGTTAGAGCCAGAAGCTACTGTTGTGTGTATATTATGTCAGACAGGTTGGAGGTGGGAAAAAGGCTAGATGTACATGGCAAGCTTAAATAACTAGACTGAGATGATTATTTTCTGTACCAATGGGCTGGATATATATGAAAAAGACAGGCACGCTCTGTACGTAACAAATTGGCCCGAAGATATACCATTATGGACAAAGTAAGTTTTAGGAAAAAGTTATGGTAAAACTATAGTCAAATCTGAATGTGGTAGATTCTTATGTATTGATTAGGTATGACTTGTTTTACAATATGCAGAAGTGTGACTCTGTGTGTGAGCAAAAGTTCAATACACATATGTAAGATTCAAAATACAAAAGTTTTTTCACCTTATATACAGGTGGGTGTCACACAAAAGGTCAAGATATAAGTATATTGCCAAATCATACTTTTCTTGTCATGGAATACAATGTAGGGAGAGAGTATTAAATCATGACACGATGCCTACATTTAAAGAAACTATAAAGCACAAGAGGCCTTTGTTCATAACACTGTACAGTAAGTGAATACTAAGACAGATAATAGCCTCTCTAGGTCCTCTGTACTTTGACTGTTTATTCTGTCTGTCATTTTCCTTTGTGTAACATTACCTCATCTCTGCCTTGTCCTTAACCTTTTTCTTTTCCTTCATCTTGCTGTTTTCTCATGCCCAGCCTTTAATGATGAGGGCAGTTTTTGCTTGTCCCGGTGTCACACTCATATATATTAAAAACAACAACACCACACACACATCCATGCACGCACACATACAATATGCAAGTACAAAAAATAATATGCAGGATTCACCTTTTTGGAGTCCTTGAGGGGTGAAGTAACTTTGGAAGTTGTGTCAGGGGTCTTGGCAGTAGGAGATTCAACGGGAAGAGGCTCTGGAGATTCAGTCGCCTTTGAAGGATCTACTTTTCGAATGAAAGGACCATCGCTATTTTTCTTAGATGGTGACATTTCTGAACTCTTCTTTGTGGAAACAGAATCTGTATATTTCTTTGTTGGAGTTGTAGGTTCCAAAGACTTCTCAGACTCAGGGTCAGGATCAATATCTTCACTCTCGCTGTCTTCGCTTTCGGTTTCTTTGGAGATAAGTGGCTTCCCCACTACAATGGGGGACTTGAAGCTGTTAACAACTACCGTTCTTGAGGCAGTGCTTACAATGGTCGCTGGAGTTGCTTTGCTAACGACGCCTTTGCTCAATGCTTCTGAGGATTTCACTATAATTCTACCGTCTGCAGATTTAACTACTGTTAGCTTTCCAGGAGTTGATTTAATGGCTGTGGACGACCCCTGTGTGGACAGCTGGATCACCTTTTTCCTGAAAAATTAAAATTACTTTGGACTAACAATTCTAAGTTTTTGAATAGCGTATACCAGCAGTACAATATCCTCCTGAAGTTACGATCGCTCTCGGGCATGTAAGATCGTATACATGACACGAACACAAAATGATGATGACCAGAACCTACCCAGTTGTAGCTTCCTCTGTTACACCGCCATCTGTCTTCATCCCCGTCACAACTGCACCGGATGATCTCATCATACCCGGCTGAAGGACAGCATATTCTGGATGCTCTTTCAGCCAAGCTTTAACTTCACGTAACACTGGAGCATCTGAGCCTAGGGAGAAAAAAAAAAAATAATGTTCACATAACCATAGAGGGAAATGTTTTGTGTTCAATTCTAACTGTTATTTAAATGGAAGTCTGATTTAGAAATCCAAAAGTATAACATTATTGTATACAGCACTACAAAGTATTTCAACAGGAGAGCATCAATACATATCAGTAGAAAAGTAATACATTGTTCTGTAACTTAGCAGAGCTGCATGCTAGAAATTTAATTACAATAAATAAACAGTTCATAACATATTTTCCCTATCTTGTATTAATTATCTTGAATTCAAAGAGCAATTCCTACACGCCTTACATATGCACTGTCTTACGTGTCAATATTGGTCACCATTCAAAAATGGGTGGACACATATTGGCGCTGGGGAATCAAGGTTAAAATGAGCTAGTGTTAACATACTTTAAACAAACCTCTGAGTTTCCTGGTTTATAACACCTATTCATATAAGACCAGTGTATGCTACTCTTATGGCATAAATCTAAAATAAAGGTCATTTTGCAAAAATGCATTCTGTCTTTTGCCTGCATTTCAACTTCCCAGATGTTTTTTTAACTTTCATATACTTAACAATTGAATAAGATGCGAACATAGAAATTACAAAAAAAGGCCAAAGCTCCATAAAATCTAATAATCTGAAAAGAAACTATATAATGTGTATAATAAATATAAATGTGCAAACTAGGCTATTACCTGATAATATCTTTCCTGAACTCTTTTCGTAAACCAGCACTCTAGGCTCACTTTTCAGCATCGCTGCCGAGGCCACCGGAAGGTGATGTTCCTCCAAGTCCTGGAAAATAAACAAAGAGAAAATTTGTTTTTTTTTTTAAAAAAACCTCTGCATTTTGTAAACAAGATTTTACAAACAAACTGACAGTCGTTCCCCAACATTGGAGAACGATCTATAGGACATGAGAGAAAAGAAGACAGAGTTAAATTTATACCATAATGCAAAATTTCATAAAAGGCTAAATACTTAATTATTACAGACACATATACACCTTACGCTAATTAAATACCCCCTGTCCAGTCACTAGAGATATGGTAACTCCATTGACGAAATCCTTTTACCTAACTGATAAGCATATGGTAATATTTTATCAATATGCAGAACAGAAGCTCCCCTACTTATGAACATCAGTTACGAACATTCACAGATATGAACAAAAACCCACCCAATATCAACCCATGTATTAATATATGTACAGTATTACTGTACTGTACTGCATTATTACATATTTAATACAGTATTCAAATTCATTAATACTACATACTTTAAGTTTTATGAAGTAGTTAAAAGTCTTTAGCCTAAGTAATGTACTGTACTGCATATGTATGTAAAGTACAGTAAATTTTTTTTTTTACCTTAACATAACTTACGAACAATTGTACTGACAAACGGACTTCTGGAACCTAACTCATTCATAAGTTGGGGAGTGTCTGCATACTCTTACCCTGTTACTAGCTGGGAGGAAGTAATCTATCATTATAGACATCTTACCCAAATTCTAAGAGGCTGATATTAGCCTAAAACATAGTGGGGCTTAATTATTATGAATATCACAATGCTGGGATAGGATTCAATTATGAGAAAATAGTTCCAAGGCAAGGAAGTATATATATATATATATATATATATATATATATATATATATATATATATATATATATATATATATATATATATATATATATATATATATATATATATATATATATATATATATATATATATATATATATATATATATATATATATATATATATATATATATATATATATATATATATATATATATATATATTATATATATATATATATATATATATATATATATATATATATATATATATATATATATATATATATATATATATATATATATATATATATATATATATATATACATATATATATATATATATATATATATATATATATATATATATATATATATATATATATATATATATATATATATATATATATAATATATAAATAATATATAA
Organism: Halocaridina rubra; assembly: GCA_037179515.1. Classification (NCBI taxonomy): domain Eukaryota; kingdom Metazoa; phylum Arthropoda; class Malacostraca; order Decapoda; family Atyidae; genus Halocaridina; species Halocaridina rubra. Next base: position 79,179 of record JAXCGZ010021006.1, on the reverse strand, counting down.
ATAATATATATATATATATATATATATATATATATATATATATATATATATATATATATATATATATATATATATATATATATATATATATATATATATATATATATATATATATATATATACACACACACACACGAGTACATAATGTACCTAGGTAATTGAAGTGATTGTCCCAAATTAATTACATCTACATTGTATTGGAAAAGAGAAATGATCATAAAAATTTCAGTAGACTTATTTTAAACTGCGGCAGGGTTGAGCACCTTTTCAATTTCTCTGCAAAAACTGATATAGCTCAAGTAGGAGATACCACATTCCTTTAAAGGAACAAGACTACAAACCACTCCTTTAATCTCAAGAAGTATCAAACTAATCTTTGCAACTATTTAAGAATTTATCTCAAAATATAATACAAGTCCACATTTACGTCAGAGATTCTTCGCTAGGAGCAGGAGTAGGGTAGTCCTATAAACTCTGCAAAATAATGAAACTAATGTTTCCTACATAAGCAAAACAAATACAGATGAAAATATAGCATCTATGCAAGAGTTAAAAACAAATTCAGTGGGCTTACAAATTACGTGATTTTTAAATAATGAGGTTTTGAACATATGCAGTTTTATATATATATATAATATATATATATATATATATATATATATATATATATATATATATATATATATATATATATATATATATATATATATATATATACCTCGACTTAACAGACCAAGTTAACGGATATCGGACACAATGAATGAAGAGCAAGCAGCAGAATTAACATTTTTACAGTTAAAAAGTCCTGTGCACCGCCTGGAGAGCAGGACATTAGTTGGTGAAGGACTTCAGTTTGTTTACATAGGCGAAAGCAACATGTGTACATTATAACTTCCTATTTCATGTTTTTCTAGTGTTGCAATGTTATGGTAATATAACCATGCTGTTAGGAAGCAAAGACTAGTAGCGGTAAAGGGTAAATATAACGATATCTCTTTCTCTCTGGTCCATTTGCCACGAAGTTAAATAAGCCAGCAAGCCTAAACCTAAGTACCAAGATATACTCGTTATACATAAATATACACTGAACTGACAGATACATAGCAAAATGAAAATATATGTTTTTGAAATTTTACATATTCATAAATATAAATACGTTAAATTAATTATATTCATAGAGTGTACTAGCATTTCACACTGAAACATGGGATGTTGCGCTTGCTGTAGTCCTTTGAATAAAAATATTATCATTACTCATTTCGTAAAGTAATTGTTAATATTAGCCACTAAATACCCCATTTCAATCCTATGACGAGTCGGCAATAACGGACCGATGTTTGCCCACCCCCTTTTATCCATTAAACATAGGTAAGAGTGTATATACATTTTCCAATTGCATATATTCAAAACTGAACTCTTTAGATCTGCGTAAGATGCCCATTGTGTATATATACGAGTATGTATATACATATATTGTATATACTGTATAAAAAGCTTCTGTACTGTTTTTCAAGAATTTACATTGTTTAAGGTAAACCTTAGGTACAGAAGAGTAATCTAAGAATGAATCAGAGAAAAGTATACAGGAGGTTAGGAATAGGCTATAAGCAAATTAAATAGGCACTTCTATATAATACCACTGGAACATACACACTTCTTGAGTAATCCAGGGCATTGGGAAATTAAACGCAAACACAAAAGGGACCTCAATGTATATCAATTTAGATCTAGCATTTGATTAAATAAAAATTAAAACAACCCTGCTTATATATTTTTACAATCATACTTGAATAATAATGTACATCAGCAGCAAATCAATTAGTTTGGAAAAGAAGCCTAGATAATTAAAAATTCTGAATCCAAAAATAAGGTACCCATTCAAACTGGTAAGGAACTATAAACATAGACAACAGTGCTTCTTGAACTTGGTCGGACAATTTGTAAAAATGTATACGGTAAAAAGAAAAATCCAAAAGTTCTTCCCCATGCAATACAGTAACTTTATAACAACTACAAACTGCTTTCACGAAATTTAAAATGCATTACATAAAGCTTAGATACAGTAGAATAATCTAAGAATAATGTATATTATACATGAGGTTAAGAATGTTATTTACAAAATGCACTGGCATTTTTACATGAGGGTCTGGAACATACACAAATTTTGAATGCCAGGAGGACTGGGGAAGAAACTGGCTACATAGCAAAAAGGACCCCTGTACGAGGGGAAGCACTACCCATACAAATGGCTGGAGTAAATGTAATGGACTATGGGACAAATAAGAGGTACAGTAGTGCCCACACAAATTTGGTGTATGATATGGTACAAGTATATGGATTCTGCAGCCAAAAACAAGTCACGATAGTATCCATCAACTCTGTACATCAACACGTAACTTACAAATGGACCCAAAATTCAACAATGATGTCAATCAGTGCTCACGCAAACAGAGTAGGGAAATTTATAAATATAACATGATATAGTTGTTTGCCATTTCATGCGTCATTTTTAAACCCCATTTGAATGGGGGTGGACACAGACAGATTGGAGCTGGGGAATTAAGGCTGGATGCCCTTCCCAACACCCCGAAGTGGACTCAAGCTAACGCGCTTTCGCAGTCCCACTAAAGATAAGGAGACGAGCGATCCAATATTAAAGTGCTGTGGCGTACAATAAATCTGGTGAAGTGTCTAGCAAAGACATATGAATCTAGCACCTACCAAAAGGAATTTTATATATCGCACTGAGTGGGTTTTAGTCAAGGTAGGAGTTCAGCATCCCCTGTTTCCCATAGCTTATTCTTTCTTCTTCTTGCTCAGTATATTCTCATTTCCTACAAGAATACTGTGTTCATACTCCCCTGAGCGCAACACAAGTTAGCTACATGAGGTAGAGCAATAGAAAGAGAAATCTCCCATTTAAGATTCCCTTCCACGAAGTCATGGAATACTAGGGGTTTCTTAAAGGAAACTCCAAATAGAACTCTTAGTCCTGTAAGAGTGTGGCTGTGGAACGAGTGACTAAAAGGAAGGAGAGTGATAGCCTTGCTGGTATAAGGAAAGATAGATGTGCCTGTAAGGCAATGAAAAATCAAATGAGAGGAAATGTATGCTTTGACTAGGCCATTCCCTATTACAAGGGGGATTGCAGCCCTTGAGTGTTTGTGCGTAAATGCAGAGTGGTCACTCATCTTATGCAACAATCAAGTCTCCTAACCCACCCTAAACTTTTCAAATACATTGTATGTTCAAGACTCATATAAAAAAAAAAGAGGGTTATGTACTTTGCATAGAGCCTATTCACAATTTCCTGTATACTTCAAAGCATGTCTAGATTTACTGTATTATACTTACTTTAGCTACTACAAGTCAAATTCTAAGAAAAAGCGATACAGTAATTGCTATAAAAAAATTTGGGGAAAAATTTTCTGATTTCTTAATAGCGTTTTCTGACAGCGCATGTTCAAAACTTAACTATTTAAACAACGTAAGTAGTGGACCCACTGTATATATTTTCAGATTAAATTATAATCATTCTTCTTATTTTTTTTTATAGATTATCAAGTTAAAAAACTATGCACAGAGCATATAAGTGGAAAAAAAGATATTCTGGGTTAAATTAAGGGAGGAATCCAAGGTATATGATGTTCTTTCATGAAGTCTGCCTAAAAGAAGAAAAAATCAAATATCTCGTTGGGAATGAATAATGGAATTTAAGAACAAATGACACACAGTGGGAAGGAAATGGTGTGAAAAACCAAGTTAAACCTGCCAAAAGAAAACGTTCACCTTATGTAAAAACTTGCGGCAAGCATAAAGAGTTTCTTCTATAATTTGTGTCTAAATGGATATCAATTATGTTTTGAACATACTGTGTAAAAAAAAAAAAAAAAAATATATATATATATATATATATATATATATATATATATATATATATATATATATATATATATATATATATATATATATATATATATATATATATATATATATATATATATATATATATATAATACTGAACAGCCATTTTACAGTAGTCTGAAACAGTTCAGCATATTATCGGTTTATTCCAAAACACAAATGATTAAAAGCGCACCACTAAGTACATTATCCGTCGTCAAGAATCACATGGGATTTATTACTACAGTTCACTTAAAAATTTCATTCAAACTTAAATCTTACAATTTATTAACATTCCACAATGAACAAACAACAAGTTCCTCCGGAAATTACGTCTACACAAAACAAGGTTTATCTCAGGCTTAGCTTCTGGGTACCAAAGGCAATAACTTGGCGGAAATCTTAAATAAAAATAAAGAAGACATTAACTGTAGCTTTACACATACACAAAAAAATAAAAAGCACAAACTTTTTAAAAGTTCTAATAAAAACTTAAATTGGCTGATTGTGGTGTGTTAATAAATTCTAACCAGCATTTTGGAATGTAATGGTTATAATAATAAATTGTTACTTTTTGTGAACACTTCAGGAACAAAATTCAAAATTAGAATTTCTAATACTGCAATAAACAATGTAATCAACTTAATAAATCCTGTTTTCTTTTATGACTCTATACACTGATTCCTTTTCAATGAATGTCAGCTTTTAAAACTGAGTTATATTGCATAGCAAAACCAATGGATTGTGACACCATTGTTTTATGAACATATTTTTGAAAGTCCTAAGTTTGTTCAGTCTTATATAATGGAATCTTTAATGCTATTCATATTTAGTTATTCTTCTATAAAAGAACTCAAAAAGATTTGGGGGAGAGCTTCACGAACACACTCCAAGTAATAACTACAGCTAAGAATCTCACTCAAGACAAATATTATGAGTGCATAATGGTCTTCATCATAAAATTTTTCGGCCTCTGCCATCAGGGGGTTGCCACACTGGATCAATCAGCTCTATATATATCATCTTATCCCCTGTGTCCTTCTCCCTCACACCACATACCCTCATGTCCTCCCTCACCATATCTATACACCTCCTCTGTGGTAAACCTTTCTCCCTCCTACCTGGCAGCTCCATCCTCAGCGTTATTCTCCCAGCATATTCCTCATCCCTCCCCAGCACATGCCCAAACCATCTCAAGTAGACAGAATGACAAAAAAAAATAACTGATAAATCTGGCGACCCCATTCCTACAGAATATCCTAGTGGACACCATGACTAAGGTTATATCACCTCAAATGGAATAAAAAAGCTAAAAAATTTAGTTTGCATCACTAATGTCCCTACCCTTTGAATTCTTTAAAAAATTATAAAAAATTTTCATTCATCAAGACACCTAACACCAAGAAATGGTGCAAAGCCTTTCTTCGTGGTATGAACCTAGGCATTGCTAAAAAAAAATACAACTGGGATGATCGAATACGTCAGCATGAAGTGTTTACTTGTGGGAATTTGTCTAAATACATAGAAGGTGACATACTACCAAGGTTCCATTATACAAGACTATTAGTCAATCATATGTTCATATCTCTTTTCCTGAGTTTAAAACTTATAGACGAAATAAAAGAAAGCAGTAATTCAACAGAAGAAAAAACAAATTAAAAGAAAATAAACATGTGAAAATAAAATGATCATATCAGCCAAGCAAAAGACAAACCTTGTTTGTTTTTCCCATTAATTTTAGAGACAATTGGGCATGCTTGAGAACACACTCGTTGCTACAGTAGACGGAGTCTGCTTTGGCGTTTCTTTTGCACCACTCTACCATACACTGCAGAGGAAGGGGAAATATGGCAGAGAAGGAAGTCAACATCAACTTTCTGATGCCCATATTCATATTAATATACACTTGGTTTATTTATCCGAATCTCAAAAAAAAAAAAAATTTCATCACTGCACTGTAATCTACCAACACAAGTGAACTTATTTAAATCTGGAAATGGTTGATTAACAACAGTACTGAAAATTAGATATATCAATTAACATGAACTTATATCAATCGTCTCTCCCACCTCAAACTAAAATTTTTCTCTTTACTGTGCTTTATCAACACATGTGAACTTATTTAATTTTGGGACTGGATGGTTGGTAAAAAATGAAAATCAGATGTTTCTACAAACACAATTGGTATGAATCTCCTCTTCTCTTCCCCTCCCCTCAAATAAATAGCATTCCCATTTTCAAATAGTTACACCTTTCTAGCAGCATTTTATCCCTAACCAACTTTTATATCATATATATATATATATATATATATATATATATATATATATATATATATATATATATATATATATATATATATATATATATATATATATATATATATATATATATATATATATATATATATATATATATATATACACACACAAAACCTTAATCCCCCTTATAATGCAGGTGGCAGAGTCAAAGCAAAAAACTTGACTCTTTGTGGGAGGAATATATAAAGGAAGGGATTTCCAGCCACCATTTAGTCGACTTTAATGAGAGGGAAATAGGGAGGAGGTATTCATGCCCCCTCCCCTTGTAGGAAACTTTTGTAATAACTCTAAATCATAAGAAAAACTATGAAATTCATAGTTCCGTAAACCCCTGCTAAATTTCTATATACTGCATAATTAAATCAGATTACAATATATCCATTACTAAGAATTTACAATAAATATAGGCACATATAAAAAATTATACAATTAGAATGAACACTATAAAAAACCAAGAAATATCAAATACTGTATTAGCATAAAAAAAAAAAATATTATATATATATATATATATATATATATATATATATATATATATATATATATATATATATATATATATACACTGGTCACCCCCTATTGGCAGGGGCTAGGTTCCAATAACCCCCAAAGATCCCTGAAACTAGGGACAGTAGGGAACCCCACATATGTATACAGTATACACCCCCGTATCCACAGGCTCGCTGTCCTCGGTGTCTGTTACCTATGATCCAAAAATATTAGTTGGTAAATACCAGAAACAAATCATTCGTTAACCTTAATATCATTCATATATATATATATATATATATATATATATATATATATATATATATATATATATATATATATATATATATATATATATATATATATATATATATATATATATATATATATATATATACACTGGTCACCCCCTATTGGCAGGGGCTAGGTTCCAATAACCCCCAAAGATCCCTGAAACTAGGGACAGTAGGGAACCCCACATATGTATACAGTATACACCCCCGTATCCACAGGCTCGCTGTCCTCGGTGTCTGTTACCTATGATCCAAAAATATTAGTTGGTAAATACCAGAAACAAATCATTCGTTAACCTTAATATCATTCACTAAACTTTTAGCACAGTGTAATGTTATCATTGTGCTATTTTATTATTATCAGCATTATTCTTGTTAATCATCTAATGTGCCTAGCTTTTTAATTTAAACTTTTTACATATGTGGAGAAGAAAACGTAGTTGATAAAAGGTGTATATACTGGAAAAAAACATATATACGTATATATATGTGATCATGACCATTGGTTAACCAAAAATATCAAAACCGTGGGAACAGGAAGAGAACTGTTTACCTAGACAGACTAATAATCTACTCTCAGATGCGAAAAGAAAATAACGAATGTTCAAACGAGTATTCAGGCGTATAGTCATTGTTTTTTTTTTTTTTTTTTCAAGAGTGTGACACCGGGACAGGCAGAAACTGCCCTCATCAACAAAGGTCCGGACACGAGAAAATACCAAGACGAAGGAAAAGGAAAAGGTTAAGGGCAAGGCAGAGATGAGGTAATGTCACACAAAGGAAAACGACAGACAGAAAAAAACAGTCAAAGTAAAGAGGACCCAGAGATATGGAGGACTAGGCTCTGAGATGACGATAGATCTGCTTTTTGAAGGATGAAAGGCCATAAGAATTAGGAAAGACAGAAGAAGGAAGAGAGTTCCAGAGTCTGGAGGTAGATGGGAAGAAGCAGTCGCTGCACCGACCAATCCGCGAGCTACAAATTTCCACACAGTACCTGTGAGATGAGGCCGCTTGGCGAGTGTTACGCGGCCTCGGCAGTGGAGGAGGGATGCAACTCGCCAACTCATCAGAGCAGCGATGGAAGTAGCAGCGATAGAAAAGCGAAAGGGAAGATACCTTACGGCGAAGAGAGAGAGAATCCAGGTTAGAAGTAAGAGAAGGATCATTAATGAGTCTGACTGCCTTAGATTCAACCCTATCAAGAAGGTAAGTATAGGAAGAAGCACCCCAGGTGTGTGAGCAGTATTCTAAGCAGGGGCGGATAAGACCTTTGTAAATTTTAAATAACTGCAATGAGGAAAAGTAATGACGAAAACGAAACAAAACCCCCAATTTTTTGGATGAAGATTTAGAAATTTGGATTATGTGATTCCTCCAAGACAAGTTAGAGGCTATATGGATTCCTAATATATTGATAGAGTTAAGAGGGTAAATTTCATTAGTTTCGAAGACAATAGGGTTATCAGGAGGAGAAGAAGATAAAGAGATAGCCAGAAACTGTGCCTTGAAGGCATTGTATTTAACTAAATTTTGAGTGCCCCATTCAGATACTCTGTGCAAATCGGAGTTAAGAGTAGAAGAAAGAGTGATACGAGATTGATTATGAGTAACAGATGAAGGTTGTGAAGAAAAGGCAGAGGAAAAGTGAAGGGTAGAATCATCGGCAAAGGCATGAAGAAGAGAGGAAAATGGGGATTGTAGAAGATCATTGATGAAGAGAAGGAAGAGAGTAGGTGAAAGAACAGAGCCCTGTGGAACACCACTGGAAACAGAAAAAGGGCTAGATGTCGCGCCATCAACAACTACAGATATAGAACAGTCAGTAAGAAAACTGGAAATCAGAGAACAGAAAGAAGGGGTAAAGCCATAGGCAGGGAGTTTGGCCAACAGTGCCTTGTGCCAGACTCTGTCAAAAGCCTTAGAGATATCAAGGGCGATGACAAAGGATTCCCCATAGTTCCTCAGAGAAGAAAAGTTTAATTTACAACAGATATTCTTAAGAAAACAGTGAGTGAGAAGTATGAACTTTAATATTCTAAATATAAAACACTGAATATGGTAAAAATGTTTCAGAAAATATTTTTGCAATAAGCTGGTATTTATAAATGGATTGCAATGAAGAAAGAGCAAAATAATAATAATAATAATAATAATATTAAATAAAAATAATAATAATAGTAATAATAAAAATAACAACAACAATTTGTTATTCTTGTAGGAAAAAAAAAATATCAAGTGGTTACCCTGCCAGACTGTGGCAATTTAAAAAATAACTATACACAAAATTCTTCCATAAATCAAAACTAATATAAAACACTTGGTTATGCCAAACACATACAGATACACAAATATAAGCATTAATATGTTTACCCAAGCTATATTTTTTTTATTTCTAAGTCTTACTTTAGTCGTCCCCTCGCCCAAGTCTCTGGGCAAGGAGGCAGTTGACGTGGAAGGCGTCGCGTCATTGGAGATGACATTCTTCCCATCTGCGCTTGTCACCTTGGCTGGTGTTTTGGAAGGCGTAAATGCGTCGGTGGCTTTTTTTGCACCAACTACAATCTTCTTGGAACTTGGTTGACTAGAAGGAGTGTACTTATCATTACTTTCGTCGCTCTTCGCGGCCTTCCTGACTTCTGGCTTGGTAACAACCGAGAAGGGCTTTGAAAGCTTACCCTTCTGAGAAGTGGATGTGGATGGGATATTTATATCCGAACCCATACCCTTCTTAGAAGAAGACATAATGCCTTTCATAGCCTTGTCGGCTTTCTTGCACTTGGGGCACACCCATTCCTGACCTCTGTCTTCCATTTCTTGACCTAAAAAAAAAAAAAAAAAAAAAAAAAAGTTGTTATAGAATGTATAAGTCTTCCATTTATAATGTAACAATATTGAGATATTGTAAAGAAGAGTAACCCCAGGCTGCTCAAGGGTTATTCATATTTCAAGGAAAGTCACCTAACCTAACAATTTACAGGGTTATTTAACATTATATAAAGCTCTGGGGTTTACTCATCTTTATAATATCCCAATATTCTTTGTCAATACCTCTAATATTACCTACTTATAAGACTAAAAGTATTTAACATAAGTGCAGAATTATCAATGACTAGAAAACAAAAAAAAATTTCATTTCCCATCAATTAACAAAGATTACTGAATGACACCAACTACAATTACTTCTTAATTTATATCTTCAATGCTTTTAGTTTAGAAGCATATAAGGACTGCATATGCTTTCTTCGCAAATGTAAAGGTAGCCCTCAGACACATAGACAAGGAAATGCTCAGAAATGCTTATGTAACTTATGTGAGGCATAGACTAATTTAAAGTATATAGGAGGTTGTTACAATTTTATATGCATAAAATGAACAAATTTATAATGGGGTTTTGACTATATGAAGGTTTTAACATACAGAGGAGTCATGAAGCCAATTTACAGAACAAGATGAGGAACCAATTAATTTTTTGTGCATACTGTATTCACTAGTAATGTCAATACACAAAGCGTAAGTCATTAAGTTAATGTACAGTACTTGCAGAAACTCTTATCAAAGTAGTAATATAAAAATTGTGGCAAATGCCATCTCTTGGTGAACTTAAAATGTTCAAAGGAGAACAGATTTACAAAGATATTAAAATACTTGAAGAGGAACCAATACATAACTCAAGTGGAAAGTTATGGGACTTACCCTGGGCTTTTGATATGCCAACACAACTACCATGGAACCAGTCTTCGCACCTATCACAGCAGATCATGAATCGGTTGTTATGAGGTTTTTGGCATATGCACCACAGACGATCAGGATCATCGTAATCCTCGTAATCGTCATCGTCGTCGTCCTAAGAAAATGGACATTAAATGATGAGTGCATCCTTTTCAAAAGAGTTTGCGATCTGAACTTATACTCCTAAAGTTTTACCTCTTAGATAAATATTATTATGTTGTACAATATAGTTCATCGACTTACGATCTTTGTGACAAACCACTCTTCGAATTTGAGATAACACTTGCGAACGTGTACTGTATTGCTGGACACTCAGACACACCTGGCAGAGTGAGTGTTGCCCAGCTGGGCATAAAACATCTTTCCAATGCCAGCAGTGTTAGCAATCCAGCAAGAAACTTGTTCCTTACTCTCATGCTCTTACTGTTAGCAGTGTTCGTAGTATGTTTGCAACCATATGTGTCTCAGCAGTTTTTATTTAAAACACCAAAGATATCTACTAAGATGTCTGTTCCTAGAGTGGAAGATTTCAAGGAGATGCTTCTTCAAGAACAGAAAGCACTAAGAAACAATGCAGAGAAAGAAGAGGAGAAACCATAGAGGAAACCTACCACTAGGGGATTATCTATAAAAGGCTCTAAATAATGAAAGGTTTGCTAAGAGTGAAGAAAGGGTAAGTGACGATATTACTCTGAATCCAAAAATCTACAAGAAGAAAATTAAAAGAACCATTCGGACAATGCTCAGCATGTCTGAGAGATAATCAACTGGTCCAATTACCCTAACTGCTGCCCCTGATAATAACATGATTCACAGCCAAGCACGACCGACGAATAAGATCCTTCAAATTTTTGTGTATAATTTTTGGGTTGATATTTTGTATTCTCTGCAAATTTCAAGGCTCTGTTGACCAAACTCCCAGCCTATGGTTTTACCCCTTCTTTCTGGACTCTGATTTCCAGTTTTCTTTCTGACCTTTTTATATCTGTAGTTGTTGATGGTGCGAGTTTTAGCTCTTTCTATGTTACAATTGGTGTTCCACAAGGCTCTGTTCTTTCACCTACTCTGTTCCTCCTCTTCATCAATGATATTCTACAATCCCCATCTTCCTCTCTTCTTCATGCCTTTGCTGATGATTCAACCTTTCACTTTTCCTCTGCCTTTTCTTCACAATCTTCATCTGCTACTCGTAATCAGTCTCGTATCACTCTGTCTTCTACTCTCAACTCCGATTTGCAGAGGGTATCTGAGTGGGGCACTCAAAATTTAGTTGAATTCAATGCTATCAAGACAGTTTCTGGCTATCTCTCTATCTTCTCCTCCTCCTGATAACCCTATTGTCTTTGAAACTAATGAAAAATGCCCTCTTAATTCTATCAACATATTAGGAATCCATATAGCCTCTAACTTGTCTTGGAGGAATCACATAATCCAAATTTCTAAATCTTCATCCATAAAATTGGGGTTTTTGTTTCATTTTCGTCATTACTTTACCTCTTTACAGTTACTTAAAATTTATAAAGGTATTATCCATCCCTGCTTAGAATAATGCTCACACATCTGGGGTGCTTATTCTTATACTTATCTCCTTGATAGGGTTGAATCTAAGGCAGTCAGGCTCATTAATGATCCTTCTCTTACTTCTAATCTGGATTCTCTCTCTCTCTTCGCAGTAGGTATCTTCCCTTTCTCTTTTCTATTGCTACTACTTTCATCGCTGCTCTGATGAGTTGGTGAGTTGCATCCCTCCCCCACTCCCAGAGCCGCATAACACTCGCCAAGCAGCCTCATCTCACAGGTACTGTGTGGAGATTTGTAGTTTGCGGATTGGTCAGTGCAGCGAGTGCTTCTTCCCATCTACCTCCAGGCTCTGGAACTCTCTTCCTCCTTCTGTCTTTCCTGATTCTTGTGACCTATCGTCCTTCAAAAAGCAGATCTATCATCATCTCAGGGCCTGGTCCTCCATATCTCTGGGTCCTCTGTACTTTGACTGTTTTTTCTGTCTGTAGTTTTTCTTTGTGTGACATAATGTCATCTCTGCCTTGTCCTTAACCTTTTTCTTTTCCTTTGTTTTGGTGTTTTCTCGTGCCTGGGCGTTTATTGATGAGGGCAGTTTTGCCTGTCATGGTGTGTGTGTGTAAAAAAAAAAAATAATAATAATAATAATAATAATAAACTGACTGTAGTATGTAGCATATGACTTAAAACTATCACAGAAAAAAAAAAAGATGCAAAGGATGTTACAGCAAATACCAAACTCTCCCTATCTCTCTAAGTTGCCTCCTATAACAATATACAGGGATTACAAAAGGAAAATTTATTTTTCTCCCACCACCAGGTTAAAGGTCTTTTGTGAGAGAAAAAGGCAAAGGACAACAATACCAATAGAGCCCAACTACAGTGTTACCTCCCTTATCGCGGTAATTCGGTTCCGGGACCTGGCACGAACCAGGAAATCCGCGGAGTAGGATCAGCCTACATGTACATAGATATTTTAATGTATTTTTACGTTTACACTGTATAAACCCTCCCTGTACTGTTAAAAAAACACCCTTTACATTATAAATAACAGCAAGCAACGTAATTTTTTTATGAAAGTGATAGGAAAACTTACCGTGAATGAGGTGATGATGACTTGACATACGTAGGTTCCATATTTTACAATAATTTTTACGTTTACGTAAAATAGCGGCCGACATCCACAAACTTTTTTCCTTCTTTCAACATATCTAAGAGTTTCACTTTATCTACAATGGTTAACATTTTCCTTTGCCGCTTAGGCTCACTACACGAAGCCTTAGAAGATGAAGGATGCTTGGGAGGCATTGCAAAGGTTAAAATATGCGAGTAAAAAAATCACAAGCAAAACATAATAATAATAAGCACAATGTGAATGGCGCACACGAGTGAGGCGAGACAATGGAAGATGGTGGAAGCCTTTGTCCGAAACGCTGATAGCGGTATCGTATTTTACATATTGCAATACTGTTAGTATTTATGTTTTTTACTATTTTTTACTGTTATATTATTCTTAGGTTAAGAAATAAAATTTTTTTATCAATAAAATCATGAAACTACTGGAAATATAAATATATATGCTAGCTCACGTAGCTTCGACCCCAATACATTGTACGCTATCGAACACAAGCAAAACGTTTAATAAGCACAACGTGAACGGCGCACACGTGAGTTAGACTGAACAAGTCTTTGTCCAAAACGCTGATAGCGGTATCGTATTTTACATGTTGCAATACTGTTAGTATTTAAGTTTTTTACTATTTTTTACTGTTTTATTATTCTTAGGCTAATAAATACGTATTTTTTATCAATAAAATCATGAAACTACTGGAAATATAAATATATATGCTAGCTCACGTAGCTGCGACCCCAATACATTGTACGCTATCGAACACTATTTCGTATGATGCAATACTGTGAGTTATACTGTACGTACGTATATCATTCAGTTATTAGTACAATGCATATTAATTTAAAATTCATCTACTTATTTGATGATTGTACAAAATCTATTGTATTTATTCATTGTAATTTGGACCAAATATTCCTTTTGTAAAGATTATACTGTACTTTTCAAAAGAGGTGGTCAATAAACGTATCTATCTATCTATCTACATTTATGTTTTTTACTATTTTTTACCGTTTTATTATTCGTAGGCTGGGAAATCATTTTTTTTATCAATTAGATAATGAAATATGTTTTTTTCAATAAAAAAAAGGAAAATACTGAGAATTTTTTTTTATATTTTAATATTTTTGCATATACCCACGAAATAAAATAATTATTTATCCAAAAAAAAAAATACGATACAGTGAGAAAGCGAACCAAGAAACGTGAATAACCGAGGTAACACTGTATATACATACCATACAGTCAAGACCCAAGCTCCCTCTCCAATCACATGGAATCAACGAACTCCAGTCACTGGCTGAATAATTAAGTAGTCCTACAGGAAATTATTGACCCTCCAATTATCCGCCCAATTTAATAAGTAACGACATAAGACACCGAAATTTAATCCAACACCGGCCTACGACCAAAGCCAGGGCCAGTATATTACCAGCTCCAGAATTACTGCTGAGCCACAATGTCGGGTTAACAGTCACTTCAAACAATGAATCAAAACAGATAATTATACATATACAGAAAAATATAACTATAAACAGGACATAAATAAATACAGTATTTAAATCCTCAAGAAAACCTACTTTTTCGGTTTCACTGATTACTTCCTCATCTGAGCCCTCTTCATCTCCTTCAGGAACAGCCTCAGCCTTCAAGTCATACGTCAGCATCTCATCACCAAAGCTCTTCTTCTTTACGGCACGACCGCTGCGTCTAACGGGCGATTCGTCCACCTGAGATGCCGATAGTTCGATGGGAATCTTTTTCGTGGGAAAGTTTTCCTTCTTTGGTACAACTTCTGGTTTTTTCACACTACACTTCTTTGGAGAATTCTGAACGACCTCAGTTGCTTTACTAATATTTTTCTTGGCAGACTCCGGATTCTTTGGCAGTATGACTTTGACTTTCCCTTTTGGCGTTTCTGTCTTTACACCTGGTCCCCCCTGAACTTTGTTTTTGGGAGTATCGCTCGCTTCAAATCTAGGACCCCCTTGTATTTTGGTTGACTGTACAGGTACTTTCACTTCCTTTTTGACTGGTGCCTCTAGACTACTGGACCTTTTGAGTCCTTCAGGGTTTTTCAAGCTCACTGACTGTTCTTTCAGTTTTGGAATAGGTTTCTCGGTTTTCACTTCTTGCTTGACTTGTTCACTAGTTTCTTCCCTGCTACCCTCTCGCCTCAGCTGGTTTTCTTTCATTTGTTGCTCTTTTCTCAACTTGATTGCTTCTCTCTTCTTAAGGATTTCATCTCTCATTCTCTGTATTTCTTCTCTTTTTCTCTGAGCTTCTCTTTTCTTGATTAGCACAGGATCCTCTAAATCCATCTCCAAATCAACAATCTTCGGGGCACCTTCTTTTTTGAGAGTGTCAATCTTGGTCGTTTTCACGTCAGTCTGGCCTTTCGTCTTCACCACGAACACTTTACCCTGCTTGCCTTCACCAGGCTTTTCTTTGGCATGCACAGCATCTTCGTTGACGTCCACATCTCCATTTTTGCGCTTCTGTAACTCCATTTTCTTCTTCTGGGCTGCTTCCTTTTTGGCATTGGCACACAGCTTGGATACGGATAGCCTATCCTCTTCTCTTGGAGGGTCGATTGGATCAATTACCTTAACGAGTGTTTCTTTATTTGGTATCGCTTTGGCAGCGCTTAAAACGACTACCTGACGGATACCCGTCGGGCTTCGAACTTGTATCAGCTTGGACTTGCCTTCTGGTATGTTGATCTTCCTGAGAGCAACCTCTCGACTGTAGTTTTCAATACTGCTTACTGTGCTTTCCCTCGACTCATCTTTATCCAACTGCTTGTCCTTGGTCTTCAAAGTGAATGTCTGCCCTTGACCTTCAACATCACCTTCCAATATGCCATCCTCCTTTTGCTTCATCTTTATTCTAACTATTTTTGGGGAATGAAATGTTTCACTGTCCTTTTCTTTATCATCCTTTGCCTTTTCACTGTTTTTCTTCATTGCATCACCAACAATTATTTTATGACTCTTGATAATTTTGCCACCTTTCATTATTACAGCACGAGGAAGGTTGGACACTTTTTCTACGTCTTCATTGTTGACTTGACGAGCGGGAGAGACTGAGGATTTGACCTCGGACACCATCTTAGGGGTAACAGGCACTGATACAGTGACTTTTTTATTATTTTCACTCCGCACCGGAGTTGAAACATCAGGAGTGCAATCTTCGTCATCTCTTTCTTCATCGTGGCAGACCGATACCTTTTCTCTGCCTAACGCTCCCTTGAATTTCATTTTGTCCACAGCTACTTTTACACTCTTTATGTGCAACTCTGTATGAAAGAGAAAAGAATAAAGTATTAATTTTAAATTCTACATTACACTGTAACTTTTTGTACAATCTAATGAGTAATTCAATGCACTAAAACCACTACAACACTCGAGAGTGAAAGCAATGGGACAGAAACTAGCAAGTTAGAGAGAGGGAAAATTTATTTTTGTAAGGAAATATTCATATTCAAAAATTAGTGATATTTACTGAATTATCACACACTGGTTTCAAATACCAAACAATCTCTGAAAACAACAACAATGCTGCTTAATAAAGGGAAATTTTCTCCACTAAGGAAAGGAAATCTGAGCAGCATTCCAGAAAAAATTACAGCCAGTGTGCAAAACCACTCTTCAGTTGGAAAATCAACTAAACTAGTAATGAAATCACATTAAAAAGGTAAAAAAAATTAAGAAATTCCTAAATGCACTGATTTTTCATTCATGTGTCCACTCTCCCATAGCAAAGTTTCTCCTGGACCCTAATATGGATCTAGATAACATATTCCAGGACAATAATTATGCCCCAGAGTAACCCAGTTACATAAGCTTTTCTTTTTACTGCTTTACAGGTTGCTATTAACCCATAATCTGGGAGCGTAACAAACAGGGTAGAGCTGGAGAATTAAGGCTAGATGCCCTTCCGGACGACCCTACACTGGGCTTTATCATCTGTCACCTCCCAAGTCGAGTACCCTAGCCACTGCACTACCACAGTCCTCCCAGTTACATAAGCCATAATTTGCAAATTTTTCAAAGTAAAAACTCTCATACAGCTTACTTGGGTTACAAGAGAACTACCTTCAATATGGGCATATATATGTCCTTAAAATGGCAATTACTACAATGGCACTCAATTCTAAGACATCTTTGCAAAAATTATGAAAGCTATATGACAATTTGCGAAGGAATATCCAGGTGCACCATTTTATGTATTACAATTAGTCCCCATAAACTGGGGTCGACAAAGACAAGCTATAGCTGGGGGAATGAGAATGGACGCCCTTCCTAACAGCTAGTAGTGGGCTCAGACCCGTGTTAGTAGCACATTCTACCACTGAGCTACTGCAAACCTTGCAAAGATTTATGCATCTACCTAAATGAAGCTAATAGCATTCTGCAACTTATACTGATTCAGTTCAAAAGTTGTTCACAGCTAAATCAAGATTATATGTTGCTGAACGAGAGCTGTATATGATCCCAACTGAAATTCTAATGCAATGCAGAGTAATGATTTACAATATGCATGGACTAGAGAAAGAAATGTCTAAATTTGGTGAAGCCTGGCAGAATGCTTAAAACTAAACACTGGGGCCCGTGTAAAATTTCTAATATCTATGAGGATATAAACAGTCACAGGAAGCAACTACAGTGTAAGGAGTAGAGGAGAATGCATTACCCCTAGCTCTCTTTGAAAGAAGAGGCAATTATGGGGAGCATATCTAAGCCCGCTACTTGTTTTACTATCACAGAAGTGGTCACCCGACCAACTTGGGTAGGATATGATTGAATATTCATAAGAAAATGACTAGATTTTTCTTGACAACAATATCCCAAAATCTCACTGAAATTAGTAGGCTGACCACAAACTTTAAATAAATCTGAGCTCTGAGGGGAAAGCCTGGGATTGGCAAAGGCCATCAGGTACTGGGGGCTGTTTGGACAGGGAGCTTAGGGAACAATAGGAGCATCAGCTGAGGATTTAGGGTTCCATCACACCCTGCCTGTCCCTGTTTCTGCAATCAGATATTTTGTAGTTAGATATAAATTTCAAAATTGATGGACTGCCAGCCCTTTTTGCCTTGTACCTTTGAGATGCCTCCTGTGATATAACGAGCATGCAGGGGTAGAAATTCCATGATATGGAAAGCATACAGCGGTAGAATTCCTATGATATGAGGAGCATGCAGGGGAAGACTTCCTAAGATATGAAGAGCATACCAGGGTAGACTTCCTATGATATGAGGGACAAGCATACAGGTGTTGAATTTCAATATGATGAGCATACAGGGAAAGAATTCCTATGATATGAGGAGCATACAGGGGTAGGATTCCTATTTTACAAGCATATAGGGGTAGAATTCCTATGAAAGGAAGAGTATACCAGGGTAAAATTCCTTTGATATGAGGGGCATACAAAAGTACAATTCCAATGATATAATGAACATGCACAGGTAGAATTCCTAAGATATGAGGACCATAGAGGGGTACAATTTCTAAGGTATGAGGAGCATACAGGGGTAGAATTTCCATGATATCAGGAGCATACAGGCATAGAATACCTTCTTAAAACCACTGAAGTTCATAAAAAAAATACAATCTAAGCAGGAAAACATTATTAAATGAGTGCCAAGTAGTGTCTTCCAAATTTTGCTTTAAGCATATACCAATCTGTTCTTTAAGAATCTATAGAGTATTTACTAACTCAAAACTGGAAACTAATTACCGGTATGTTATTCTCTTTTTCAATCACCAAAAATGCGTTGCGCTTCACCCTCTCAATTAAAACCTAATTTCTTTTTGCGCATCTAAACATCTGTTGTCATTTAATTTTCATACTAAACTTATTCATCTAACCTATATCAGGAGTTCAAAGGAATATTTACTAGTTTTTTGTGACAGGTAAAGAAAACTGCCCTCATCGGACCTGGGCAAGAAGAAAACATAAAGTAAAGAGAAACAAAAATGGGGAGTGTTGTGACATGTCAGATGTAAAGGTATAATAATATATACAGAAGAAAACCAATCAATTAGAGACTCAAATCACGGTCAAATGGATCAGAGGATAAAGTTATCAGCTGGTCTGTCTACGTTCATGCAAACCTGTGATATTGCAATAAGTATGTGCATTATTCTATCAATACACATTACATGTGCAATTGAAATTACAAAAGCAGAAGTTGCAGTTCATTATTTTCAATATTCTTATCCACAATTTTTTGTCGGACGGTTTAGCTTCATGAAAAAAATTTGATTTGATATTTGTAAGTAAAGCAAGGTCTTTAAAACTGATACAATGTTTTATCATAGATGAGAGACATTAACAAAAGTAAAACCTTATCCTAAGTTAGAACACACAGAAAATGGAAAGTGAATATATACATGGAGAGGTCCAACACACCACGAAATAAAAAAGTACAAATAACTAAGTTATTAATATATATAAAAACTTGGGAGTGTATAATCTGCCCCATCTATTTAAAACAATGCATGATATCACTGGGTCTAGCCACCTGTAATGTAAATCTCTCTGTTCAAAAATACATTTTTGAAAGGGCCCCCCACAACAAGCTACTTTTGTTGCCCCCAATAATTCCATCCTTCCACCTCTAGAGACATTGGTAATCAACTGCTGCAAAGTATTTTCAATATGAAACCACGGCGACAAAAGGCGCTTATATGTGGGGGTCCCGACTCATTCGGCACTTCTCAGAGCTAACTTTACCTTTGTCGTTCCTATTCAAACCAGAGACAATATCTTCGTCTTCCACGGCATCGTTTACTTCCATCGCGTCTTCTTCGCCACTGTCTTTCTTACTTGTTTTCTTCAGAACTTTCATATTATTGTCAGTCTTCTTCTCTCCCGATTCATTGTCTCTTTTCGATAAATCTTTCTTTTTCTTCTTAAACTTCACTTTCTTGGTGTTTTCTCCATCGCTGTCCGAAATGAACGCATTGATATTTTTTATGACGCCCTCTTTATTGTCCTTATTACCAGTATTTTTACATTCTTTCTCTTCATTTTTATTATCTCTTTTCACTACTTTCTTTATCTTGACATTGCTCTCTTTGCCCTCAGCATCTTTAAAATTTTCATTTATCTTCTTTTTGTTTTGGGGGATGACAGACTTGTTTATAAAAACAACTTTTTTCTTCAAGACTCCCATCTCATTTTCAAGTTTTTTCAAAACTCCTATCTCTTTTCCGACTTTTTTCACGACTCCTCTTCCTCTACCTTTCGAATTTCCAACCGCATCCTCTTTCGTAACTCCCTTTCCTTTGCTACGTCCTCTCCCCACACCCGGCGTCTCCCCTTCCTCCTCTTCATTCCTCTTCTTTCCTTTGCCTCTTCCTTTTGTCTCTTGAGGGCTTCCTTTCTCACTCTCCGCTCTGCCTCTTCCTCTACCCCTTCCACGACCTTTCGGTTTATCCGCCACTTCTTCGATCTTACCTTTCCTTCCCTTCTTTTTCACGATGGTATTCTTATTCTTTGTTGCTGTCTTTTCAGCCTCGTCATCATCATCATCGTCACTTTCATTGGTGTCCGCTTCTTCATCATCATCCTCTTCTTTCTCTTCTTCCTCATCACTATTCTCTTCTTTTTCCTTTCCAGTGCTCAATTGATGTAATTTTTCCAAAACCTGTTCGTTGAGCTGCTGTTTTTCTTCTAGAAGTAACTTCTGATTTTCAGCGAGGATTTTCTCAACCTGGAACACACAAAAAGATGAAAAAAAAAATTTCAAGATAATAATAGGTGAAGACAAAAATTTCAAGATAATAACAAGAAAAGGAACACTTTACTTTTATGAAAATAGGGGAAAAAATAATATTATTGATATCCAAAACACAAAGGAAAGAAATTTTGCAACAAAACAAACTGTAATTTAACCAAAACATGAGAAACAAGAAATATATTGATAACTAAAAAGACACAAGGAGGAAACTCTGAAGGAAACCTAACCTAACCTGTACTATTGACAAATTTCCAATGAAAAGCTTTTCATAAACATAAGATCAAATTAAAATATGCACTGTAGTTCATATAAAGATAAAAGAGCTCTCACTTTCAAGGATGTACAGATACAATGCAAACTTTCCAAAGGACTGCCAAACAAAGCTAGATAGTTCAATATTAATTCACTATCCTAGGATAAAAATTATGATGTCTAAAGAAGTGAATACAATTATAAAGAAAAGCTGTACAATTTCTGTATACGAATGTACGTATTTTCTAAGAAATAAAAAATTAGCTAGTCGTACATTGTGTAAATTTTGCGGTCATGGTTATGTTTACAAAAGAGAGAGAGAGAGAGAGAGATTGTGTGTGTGTGTGTATGCGTGAAGATAAGGGACTACACACCTCTTCGCGTTCAGCCTTGTCCATCTGTCTCTGCGACCGGCGTTTTGGAGGAGATCTGGATTTTTTGGAAGAGCCACTTTCATTATTCTGGTTCTCGGAGGCTTTGGCATCGTCTTGATCAGTACCTGTAAGAAAAGAACTTCGCTAAAGCATGACCACTGATGCTTAGGGTCATATACTAATTTCAATTTTACAAGAGATGACACTTTCACTGTGGATGGCCTGAGGAGAGTGTTAGGGAGAGAAATGTTGCATCCCTTTTCGCACAAGGAGCTAAGAAGAGTGATTAAGGTATATTTGGTTCTGGTGTATGTGCGTGTGCTTTACCTTGATCACCCCCATTAAAAGAGGGACAGAGGCCATTGTATATGTATGTATGTATGTACTTTTAAGCGCATAAGCAGTTAGTTTGAGCTTTGTCCATATGCAACAGCCATTATCCCACTTGTAAGGAAGGTGGCCAAGTCAAAGCGCACACATTCATCGAGAGCTAATATACCTCAATCACTCCTCTGGAACAAAGAGCGAACACGATTCCCTACCACCACCCTGTTTCAGTCACCCACAAGGTTAAGTGGGCAAGGATCTTCATATACTGAATAGAACAGTGGTTATACAGATATCAGTCTATGCAAAATGGTGTTAGGGGAGAAAGAGTTCCACACATGCATTATCGACAGCTAACAATCTCTCCTTAAGTGAATTTTTATACAGGGGGCTACAAATCTCCCCTCAGTGGATTTTTTTTGTCAGAATAGCAATGGAGAGAGCAAGGATGGATCTCCTGCATAATTCCCGCTACCTCCATTCTTTTGGCACACTCAATACAGGATCTCACTAGAGAAAATAAATATAACATGAACACCATATAACAGTAAAACTCCAAAAAACTCCAGCTACTTTTGAATTAACCCCATACTCACTTTCAAACAACGAGGAATCCATTAGCTGATCAAACGTTCCTAACTGGTCGGGATTGGTGACCATGTTGAGGAGAGGTTCACCTAGAATCTCTCTGGCTTCCTCACTATCTAGGACGCTCTCCAGTCTCTGCAATGCATCTTGGTCTAACGGGAGCTCGGCGTAATTCATCCCAGAGCCTACAGTACCTTTGGAAAAGATAAGAATATAGATTATAAAAAAAAAATTTATAACATGATGCCTTTTCCAGCTGAGAGAGAGAGAGACCACATTTAAGGAACTTGTTTTTATTCTGTACAAGTGCCTCACTTCACAAAGCCTCATTATCAACCTTATCATACAATTCCTACAGGTCTATGAAGGCCCAAAAAATGTCCTTACCTTTCTCTAGGTACTTCTCACATACTTGTCTTACCACAACCATTTGATCAACGTAACAACTGTATAATTATTTTCTATTACTTATTTCACAGCTGAAGCAGTTATCAAATGAAAGATGATATTCCTGTCAAAAGTAACGAAAAAAAAAATGTGCCCTACGATTTTCATTAACGTTCCAGAATTAGAAGAAACAGCACAAATACACAGTAATTTTTGTCTTAACACTCTTTTATTATAGTTCTAGAAGAATATGATGTAAACCACATAGCAAGGGAATTACCTAATGGCACAATATTAAATATGACAGTGTATTCTGCTTAAGGCTGCTAAACACCATGATTCCAATATTCCCTTTTGAAGAAGGAGACAGCATAGGGAGTGTCTCCATGGAGGCAAAAGTGCACATTCACTAAAACAGCAAAGAACATTGTCGAAGTCATTCCTAGAAAAAAAGACACTTTGCAACTACGAGAAGAGCACTCCCTATGTACAGTACTCTCTTCAGGAGGTTATTCCATAATATGGTGCCTTACAGGTTTGAATATGAATTCATCTGCAGCAAAGAGATTCCTCCACTAACAAACTAAAAGAAGAATGAGAGATTTTGAGAGATTCCTCCATGAACATGCTTAGAGGAGAATGAGAGATTTTAAGATATTCCTCCATTAACATACATTAGGGAGACATGAGAGATTCTGAGATTTACGCCATTAACTTACTTGAAGGAGAAGTAGAGATTCTAAGAAATTCTGCCATTAAACTAACTGAAGAAAAATGAGATACCTCCATTAACATACATTTAGCAGACATGATTCTGATATATTCCTTCATTAACTTACAAAAAAGAGAAGTAGAGATTCTAAGAGATTCTTCCATTTACCTACTTGAAGGAAAATGAGATTCCTCCATTAACATACATAAAGGAGACATGATAATTATTTACACTTACCTTCTATTGGGATTGTAGGGTAGCCTTCAACACTTAAATTCACATGAGCTGTACCATCAGCAGCAGTAATGATTGAAGGATTGGTAACTACCTCACCAGCGTTCCCAACCACTCCACCACTCCCCATTCTAACGACGCTAACCTGGGACCCATCAGCCCCATGAGATGCTGCAAAGGAGATAGCTACAATTAAAAGGAAGCGAGCTTAACGAGCAGGGGACATGAACCCAAAAACTTTCTTTTACAAAATGCTGCTTTTTTAACGTTGTTATATTATGGTACTTGTTTTTTACAAAGTACTAATATCTCTAACACCCATTTCACAGCAAGAAAAAAAAAATATTTATGCTTTTGTGCTTAGAGTTATGCAAATAAAATAAATGGCAAAAAAGTCTTACAAGTTAGACCATTTGTAAACAAAATGCATATTTTTCAAGACATAATAATCCTTTCTAACAAGAAATAAGCAATTTATGATAATATTTTACTTACCGAGTAAATTCTGTAATTCATCTTGGTCCAGAGAGATATTACCCGTCTCATTTACAATGATAATGACAGTCTTCCCAGAACTCGAACTCCTTGGCGTTGATACATCTGAACAATCCTTAACAAATGAACTAGACATCTGGAAAAAATGAGGGAACTATTAAAAATCTGACCATTTCTGGCCTCTTAAGGTCAAGGATATAGTTTAATAATGAGGTAATACCCAAATTTTGTGTCATAATTAGTCCCCTTTTGAATGGGGAAGGACACAGACATGTCGGAGCTGGGGGATTAAGGCTGGATGCCCTTAGTAACAACCCAATAAGATTGAACCCACGTTAATCACTTCTTGACTTGCATGCTCTACCATCGAGTTATCGCTGCCCATGAATCCAATTAATAATTTTAAGTATACCATGAGTATGAAATAAGTAAAAAATATATAGTGCATACAAAAAGTAAAATATGTCTAAAAGAAACTTTGTTAAAATAAAAAATAAAAATATATATAGGGAACGTTGGCAAAACTATTTCTCAGATGTGGAGGGGGCAATGTATAATGGACATAAGCTTCAAAGTCTAACAGTAGTGAAAAAAAAAAGTGTACAGACACTCCCCAACTTACAACGAGTTAGGTTCCAAAAGTCTGTTGGTAAGAATTGTTCATAAGATGTTTTTAGGTAAAAAAAACATGTACTGTACAGTACATACATATGCAGTATTTAGCTTAAATACTGTTGTACAGTATTTAAGCTAAAGACAGTTAGCTACCACATAAAACACGAAGTACAGCATGAAGTAGTAATGAATTCTAATACAGTAATAATAATGTAATAATATGAAACAGTAGAGTAATACACACATTAATACATGAGTAGATAATGGTTAGGTTTTTGTTCATATCTGCGAATGTTTGTAACTCGGTTGTTCGTAAGCAGGGGAGCTTCTGTATATAGAATGATCCTAAATTAACCAGTAAGTACACTGTACATGTGCAGTGCCATGGCTCTAACAGATGTTTTGTACTAATATGCAGATGAGATGTGATACAGCCATTAAAGTAAACAGAACACAATCCAAAATAATACCAAATACTATTGAGAGAGAGGACGCTTGACCAATGTACTATGTCCAGAGCATATGTTGTGCTTGGAGAGATTATTTAAATCTTGAACTAAACTCTGAAGAAGATAAAGGGAACAATATTCCATAGAGAGAGGTAGAAACTTCCAATGCAAACAAAAAGCCCCCCCCCCAAAAAAAAAAGGAGGGTCAGGTGACTGAGGAGCACCCCCAATCTATTTGAAAAAGACTTGGCTATTTCTAGTGTGGATATATGACTGCTAAGTCGCTCTTTAACAAGCTGGTTGGTCATTTACGTACTCAGCTGTTAGCTAGCTTATTTTACCAATAGCTGACTACCAAACAGCTGTTGAAACCTTGGAACGATATATATTGTACTACCAAACGGCTGTTGAAACCTTGGAACGATATATATTGTAAACAGAGTTCTCCTCATATGTAATACAATACTATACAGTCAGTCGCACTTCAACCTCAGACACTGTTAGTCGCATATCAACCTCAAACCCTGTTAGTTGTGTACAGTATCAGCCTCAAACCCTGTTAGTCAAGCATCAGCCTCATATCTTGTTAGTCACGCAAGTCTAATGTCTCGCCCATTAGCCCAGACACCCTAGTCTCTTGTAAATACATATGTGTAGTCTCTTGTAAATATATATGTATATAGTTTCCCGTAATAGACTTTAAAGCTAGAAACGAGTGTTTCCTTCAAGAACCTATATCAACAAGGCCAATTAGTAACTTTTCAGGTTGTGTGTGCCTTATAAGAGACGAACTTTGTGCAATCAGCCTATTCATCCGGGTTATTGAAAATCTCCCCGCAACAAAGTACAAATAAGCAAGTTATTTTAGCGTACCATATAGTGCTCAACAAGCGAAGTATAGTGAGTCAGTACAGTGCATACAACCCCGTGGTGTTTTGTGGTTTTTTGCATACGTATTGATACGGGAAGGCCATTTATCCTCCTCACTACGGAGTCATCAGGCGCACTCTTCCCTTACGATGCCTTGCCTGAGCACCATCACCTGGGATCACCTGCATGCATCTTATGTACTGTTCATTTATTTTCACTACTCTTTATCCAGGAATCTGTTTTACATTTCTGGATCACACTCAATCTAAGCCTTACATGCCTTTTCTACTGCACAATGGCTGATTCTCCTTTTTCTATTGTTCCGGACACTCCCCACATGCCCTGGACGAACTGCACAGTTTTCTTCACTTCCTCACCGCCCTTCATGAGGAATATGAGGAAAATAAAAAACTCATTATGAGGCAGAGGCTGCCGCATACTCCCTTCCACTGCACCTAACTCCCGTTACAGCAACAGGAGATAATAGCGGTGATGTCCTCTGACTTCTGAAGTTCCTACAAGAGTCTGATCAACGGCGACTTCACCAGGACGAGCTTCGTAGGAGAGCTGACAACTTACAATGCTGGGAGGAAAATGAGAGATTTACGGCAATCCTATAGACAATTATTATTTTTATTTTATTAATTTATTGCGCCAAGGCGTCAGACATTACATGAGTTCATACAAATAATGCTTCAAATGGATACAAAACCAAGAATAGAACATAGTTTACAGGGAGGTGTACACATTGATAAAACATTGCTGCATACTAACACACAACTCACAGTATGGCAGCACAGAGTACATTATATACAAAAGTAAAGCTCAGAGAAACGCAGAATGCACAAACAAAATTATACAGCAACATACAGAAAATATATGTATAATTCAATATAATTAATGGCCACCAAAGTGAGGATAACGAGCAAGAATAACATCAAGGTTGTCATCATTAAGTAAAAATGAGCAGATCTGTATAAGTTCTGACCTCGTGGTAAAACATCTGTCACTGTGGGGCACTGAAGACAATAGTGGTCAAGAGTGTTAGCATTAGGACGGTCGCATAATTTACTGGAGGTGTACTGTGGCATATCTAGAGTCTGGGAGACCTGCCATAAAGGCCGATACCCCATTCTGAGCCGAGCACTAACTACATTGTTTTTCCGCACCATTAACCCGCGTCTGCGATACTTGTAGCGACTGTAAAGAAAGTGATCATGGTGTTGTATGGACACACTGTTGGCCCTCTCCGTGTCCCTGCGCTGGACCGTCATGGCAAACCCAGCTGAGTAGATGATGTTACGTAGGCATCGGAGGGAGGGCTCAGCGTCCACAGCATGCCCATCCAGCATACAGGCCGCCTTGGCAAGACGATCCGATGTGTCGTTGCCAGTCAGCCCAATGTGAGATGGCATCCATACAAACGACACAACAAGAGAAGCATCCTGAGCGGCCGCGAGGCAACATAGTATATCTCCCACAGCACGGCCACAGATGGGTCTTGGTGAGGATAGGGCTTGTAGGGCCGATTGGGAGTCACAAATTATTACCCCATTCACTCGTCGTCGAACAAGGAGAGTCACGGCATCCAAGATGGCATTCAGTTCACAGTAGGTGGAGCTCGACGAGGTGGGTAGTCTACGGCCAATCCATGAATCAGCCGGCACAGGCGGCTCCATGGTGGGGGAAAACACAGCACATGCCGCCCTCCCATCTGCTTGCACAGAACCATCAACATAGACGTGGTGTGCTGCAGGGACAGACATGGACACATCAGCGATAGTCTCCAGAGCTAACTGTCTCTGCAAGGGGGGATAGACATCCTTCGAGGTCGGTGTATATGTGACAGCGGGGAGAGGGACACGCCAGGGTGGTAAATCTGGGACAGCCGCCTGCACTGGCAGGTCGATGTCAAGGCCACGGAGAATGTCACTCACCACCCTGATAAGGTTATGACCTCCTGCTCGAAGTGGGAGCCTGGGTGCGTCTGGATCCAGGGACGTCCTCATGACAGCAGAGAAGTACGGAGCAAGAAAGGGGTAGTGAAGACACTTAACAGTAAAATAGGACACAGTGGCATAAATCCTCTCCACAAGAGGGGGCAAGTTGAGCTCCAACTGCATACTCACAATACAGGTAGAGAGAGAACATCCCAAGATAAATCTCATGACTCGATTCTGGAACTTTTCAAGTGGCTCGAGAGCTGGTCTAGGAAGTTGACACAAGGCAGGAGACAGATAGTCAACCACTGACCGAAGTAGTAGGATGTAGAGGGTCCTTGCCACTGGGATGGAGACTCCTGCAGCATTGTTGGCAAGCCCTTGACAGGTGCAAAGCGGGGCTCCAGACGGTCAAGAAGGCTCTTCACACAGGGATGAATTCGTTGACGTGCAGGTATAGCTGGGGTGATCCGGACTGGTGCACCTAAATACGTGTACTGTGTGCAGTGAGGGATGACATTACCACCCATGGTGAATGCGGGCAGTGCTCTGCAGTTGCGTGAAGTAAAAATCCTGCTTTTTTCTGGGGAGATAATAAGGCCACAGGAGGTAGCAGACACGTAAAAATCATGGAGCATGTGCTGAAGGTCGTGAGTTGAGGTCGTGTGGATGCATATGTCGTCCGCATAGCAGGTAACTGTAGTACCGGGGATGACAGGAAGGAGGGAGAGTAGACGATGCATAAGGATATTGAATAGAAAAGGACTTAGCACACCCCCCTGAGGAGTACCCAGTTCAAACCGTTCATAGCAGCTGTCACACATGTGGTAGCACAGCGACCCAGCCCAAAGTTGCCCCACCTACACAAACTGTCCCAAACTACCCCACAACCCCGGCGGTCTTGTGTGTTAGTGTCAATTCCCAGGATACACCAGTACCTCTTGCGAATCACAGCCCTCCTGTTCATCCGTCTGCAACACCTGTTTCCACGGCTATGCCCACAGCTGCTCCATCTCCTCCAATCAAACCAGTACCACAAAGGCCATCATTCTGCAAGCTCATGACTCATTTCAAGATTTTCGCCAGTGGCAAGGGAAGTGGCATGACTTTGACGTTAGGATAGGCCTTCAGTAATTGTCAAGTGAGAAACAGCTCATACATCTTAAAACATGCATCTCCCTTGAATTACAAAAAGTTCGGGAGCACACCCTTGGCATCCCTCCAGACACTTATTTCACCATAGATGAAGTACTCGACTGTTTGCTAGATCACTTAAAGAATCTCAGGAACAAAACCATTTGACGTCGTGACCTACTTTGCTGCGAACAAGCCGAAGGTGGATCCATCAGCGACTCTTATGTCCGCCTCAAAAACCTGTCTGAGGAGGTAGACTTGAGTTCCAGCAATCCCATTACTTGTGCCGAGACACAATTGAGGATGGTGGTCCTGATGGGAGTCCATGATCAGGACCTAGTACACTACCTTATCTCTCTCAACACAGCTGCATCCCTCCACTTATTTGACACGTGTTGTTGGTCATTCGAGGCTGCTCGCACAACTGCTTCCGCTATGCACGCCTCAGCAAGCCAACTTTGAGCCGTTCTGCATACAAGAAGGAACAACGATGGCAGAAGACGGCCTCATCCCAGTCCTGCAACTGCATGGCCCAGGAAGGTGCCCTGCAACTGATGGCACCTGTACCAACTGTGGCCATAAGGGTCACTAGACCAGGACTCCTAGATGCCCAGCCAAGGATGTGCAATGCCACAATTGCAACAAGACTGGGCACTACGACAGATGTAAGAAAAAGGACAAGGATCAAGACAGCTCTTCTGACTGGTGGACCTTCACCTTCTCCCCGCAAGAAACAAATGCAACTCCATTACCACAGTGCACGTGTCATCACCTTCTCTGGAAACTGACAGAACCCTTCAGGAGCCCAGCCAGCAACGGGAACTCTTCCTATCTGACGATCATCCTACGATTGCCTTTTGAGTCTGTCTCCACTGAGTGCTTCCAGGTTGCAGGGAAGTCACTATTGGTAATTGCGGAGAGATTGTCAGGCTGGCCTGTGATCATACTCCGTGGGCCCAACACAATGGCTTCAAGAGTTATCAGGATGTTCTGCAGATACCTCCAAGAAGTTGGTGTTCCCCTACACCTCAGGAACGATGGAGGCCCACTGTTTAACAGCGCTGATTTCCAAAACTCCATGGCATATTGGGGCGTTCACCATGTGATGTCCTCATCCGACTACCCCCAATTAAATGGACATGCAGAGGCAGCAGTCCACTCTGTAAAGTTCCTCATTTTGAATACAGTGCCACATGGAGACATCGACAGGGGTTTCCTAGAGCTATGCAACACCTCTACGTCTACCAGTTATATAAACAAGTCAAGCACCTGTACGATTCCCATGCCAATCCCCTTGCCAGGTTTACCGTCGGCCAGCGCAACCGAATTCAAGATCAGATATCACACCATTGGGACAAGGTCGGAGTAGTTATGGGCTGCAGCAGGACCAGGGAGTATGAGGTGCGTCTTCCCAGCGGACGAGTCTGGTGACGAAATCGTCAACATCGCCATCCAGTGCCTTCTCCTAGTGTTGGCCTTCTCCCTCATGTCCCTCTGGCCTTTTGATTGGCATTGCAAGTCCGATATATAATCTCCCCACTGTACCACGTAATTCACCTCAACTCATGGAAAAGAGAGTCCTCTCATAACAGTCCTATGAGCATGATGGGGGAGGGAGATGTGGATAAATGAGTGTTAAGTGGTCCTTTAACAAGCTGGTTGACCAATTACGTACTCAGCAGCTAGCATGTACATTTTACCGATAGCTGACGACCAATTCGGCTGTTGGAGCCTTGGAACAATATATGCTATTATAAACAAAGTTCTCTTCATATGTAATATAATATTATACAGTCAGTCGCATATAAACCTTAGACCCTGTTAGTTGCACATCAACCTCCAACCCTGTTAGTTGTGTATTAGCCTCGGACCGTGTTAGTCGTGTATCAGCCTCATACTCTATTAGTCACACAAGTCCAGTGTCTCTCTCATTTGCCCAGGTGTATAGTGTCATGTAAATATGTATGCGTATTCTCTTATAAATATATATGTACTGTATAAAGCTTCTCGTAATAGTCTTTAATGCCAGAACCGAGGATTTCCTTCAAGAAGCTATATCAACATCCAGTAAATCAGGTTTTCACTGAAGACTTGCTACGATATTGATTTCCAAAATATAGGAGTAAATGGATACAAAATGGAGAAATTTCTTAGATAACTAAATGAGGATAATAGTTTCTGTCTGTTCTGGTATGAATTTCTATGGAAATAATTTATGGGAGAAAGCAGTGTATCACTACAATGAGATTAAGTGAAGAAAGAGCGAGATATAAAAACCAGCAATGAATGGGTGATTGTTCAATATAAGTATTCAGTGATTCTTTGGTAATTGTATATATTACTAATAACTTCAATTAAGATATTGAGAGAAAGATCACAGCCCTTTGGGACATCACAAAAGTCCTAAAATAGAGAGGAAGTAGTGCCAGCGAAATTAAGTAGTGGATTTATCTATAAGAGAATAGTATCTTGCAAAAATGAGTAACCCCAAAGTGCTCTTATGTTATGTATACTGACAAGGCAAGTCACCTAATTTAACAATTTACGAGGTATTCAACATTACAAGGAGTTCTGGGGTCACTCTCTTTTACATGATCCAGATAAAAAGTTATAGTATCAACGACCTGGAAGAGGTTGAATGTTGGAGTACCAACAGTTAGATACAGCTTACGTTAGAAGGCAGAATCATTTCTAAGAGGATGACATACGAAGCTCTCACTTATTTCTAATGATGAAATGCAAAGCCACACACAATAAACAGTGAAATCAACTTCAACAGAAAAAGAATCATGAGTATGGCACATCCCAACAAATTAAATTCTCAACACAAACATGCATAATAACTCAAAAAGTTGAGAGGTCAAATACCTTGCAGGCAGATGCGACAGACATCATTTGCTGGTCAGTCATCTAGCACCAGAAACTTTACAAACAGTCTCTCAAGTTTTTATCTTATCACCACCACTTTAAACTATACATGCATGAGCTACCCACACCACACTCACCCTAAATATACATAGCTTCTTACGCACATGACACAACACTCACAAGTACACATCAATATTAAAACAGAGCTGCAAACCAATACCAGAGTATACAACAAAATATTCATTCAGTGATGGCCTATGCAAGCCCTGCTTGTGCTTCTAACCTCACTAAAACACACCACAACACTCTATGCACTGCACAAAACAAAGACTTAAAAATAACCACATACTTCACAGCTCATCCTCCGTTCCATCCAGTTACTCTGTGACAAAACACAGCAATATAGCCAGGCAACTTAGGGAGAGCCAAAAAATACAACACCAGCTCTCCTCTACACACAACGAAACAGCCACTTGGTCAATATGACGGTTCTGTGGAACCAATAACTGGTGAGTTTAATACTATGACAAGAATGAAATTAGGAAAACTGATTCAGTAAGGAAAAATACTGAGCCAAGGTCTTGAACACATGTAGCTATTCAATACAGCAGGGGGTAGGAGAATCAACTCACCATGGAAGTTGAGGGTTCACTACATAATAAATTTATTAAAATAAGTTGAGATATGATTAAATTATTCAGGTTAGTTCATCCGAATTTAAGAAACAAGTTGATAATGGAAATTATTGTTCTTTTAGCGGCTTTCGATATTTTTTCAGAGTTTTGTACTTTCATATCACTCAGGGGTGTATGAGTAAACATTACTTACGGAATTGTTAAATGGGCTCTCGTGGGTAGAACCATTGTAACTGTCATACTTGAGTTAATCATAGCAATAATAAGTCCAATTAACTCAATTCCTAACTGAATTTATTAGTAAACAAAGGAAATTATTTTGTGAGTTGAAGCACAGCACTAATAAGTATTTTCTCCAGCAACAGCATCTAAAACTATAACAACAACCACAGTGGTACTGTCAGTGAGAGACCACTAAAGAGGTCTGTTGGTAAATGTTTACTCTTACACGCTCAATGAGTGAAATAAAAATACAAAGCATAGCAAATATATCCCACTAAAAAGGCATTGAATTTAACTATCAACTCATTTCTTAAAAGAGGGATGAACTTACCTAAGTAACCTTATCTTATCTGAACTAACCTATTATAACAACTTTCATACTACAAATTCCTAAGTAGGGTGTGAAAATAAACATTTACTAACCATTTAGCAGGTTTTATTTCACCAAAAGCATTTCACTGACATGTGATCACCAATGGGTTTTCATTGCAATGGCAAATTAAGTGCAAAAGTGGAAATTTAGTGCTAAAGTGTCTAATCAAGTCAGTCTATAATGGCACCTTGGATGAACTCGATTATTTACCTCCGTTAGAATGCACCGTCTCGCAAGTCACAATTGGTCCTCATTCAAATGAAGGAGATTAAAGACATGCTGCAGCTGGGGGCTTAAGGCTTTACGCCATAACATTCCGCAATGGGACTGAAACCACAATATTCGCTTCATGCCTCTCGCACTCTACCGCAGTAATCTGTTATAGACGTACCACTATCGATATCTGCTCAATAATGATAAATACCAATTTCCAATCTCAGTGGCATTTCCCCAAGATCATATAGGCTCCCTATCTTCCGAATGGTTCTCGATAAACGACGTATATTTTGGTTAAACAGTTGTAAGGCCACAAACACTTAACAATAACAACTACCGTATTTACATTAGTTTTTTGGCTTTTCCTATACCAATTTTTTCCATTGTACCAGTTTTTTCCATTAAAGTGTTTTATGGCCACAAGCCCTTTCTTTTACCTAATTGTATTTACGGGAAAGAGCCCAAAGCTCGTATCTTCCCGTCTCCTGATTGGTTCCATTATATACTTAGTGATACTTATCATACCTGTCCTTAAAACTATGGATTGAGATAGCATTAACTACCTCCTCGCTTAGCCAATTCCAATTATCAACTACTCTTATACTGAAAAAGTATTTCCTTACATCCTGCAAAGAAGTTTTCTTACGAAGCTTCAAACTATGACCTCTAGTTCTAGAGCCAGCCATATCAAAATATACATTCTTCCACTGACTTTGGCTTAGGACCTACATACATGAGCTAGCCTGCTCCCCCAGCGACTGAATATGTAAGAAACAGGGTCGCATGTAGTAAGAAAATGGCAAGCCAAAAAAAAAAAAAAAAAAAAAAAGTGAATATACAAGATATGCAAATATGAGGGTCAATGGGTTTATACGTAGGTAATTGGTTATGGATAAAAATTTGAGAATGGCAATCACCTACGACCAACAATTCAAATAACAGCCTCAAAATTCATAATTGTCATTAGGTATAGGCGCCAAGATGCGTTTCTGACGAAGAATGAACCACGTTTCCATCTCTACAGCCACAACGTAAACAAAGCCCAAGAAGATGAATTCTAAGCTAGAGTTCCAGTCCACCAAAATCAAATAGCTCATTTTGGCCCCTCCCACAGCTAAATTCGAGTCTTTTCCACTCACCTTCCCTTCTTTATACTCTTAAAGATGCCTCAAGGACGTAAAATCGAGCCGTCATTCTTATTTAACATTAAAAAAGACGCTTAGTATTATTACTGTTTATTAAAAACGATATCCGCCATGTTAAAAGCTTCTTAGCAGTGTTGCCAGGGAAATAATTCCTCCAAATCCGGCTAAAATCCGCTAGACGTAATCGCCAAACCACGATTGTTCAAGGTTTGCACCATTTTAAAGATCACAATGAAGCCCCATTTGAATGGGGGTGGGCACAGGCATGCTGAAGCTAGGGGATTAAGGCTGGATCCCTTTACTAACGTTCAGTGGGATCAAACTCGTGGTGCTCGATATGTTGCATCTTCTCTCTTGCTCTGAGATCGAGAACTAGAATACCTTCTCCACTTTCCCATGTGTGTCGTAAAAGTCGACTAAATGTTG
Source organism: Halocaridina rubra (assembly GCA_037179515.1). NCBI lineage: Eukaryota > Metazoa > Arthropoda > Malacostraca > Decapoda > Atyidae > Halocaridina > Halocaridina rubra. The sequence goes on along the minus strand of JAXCGZ010021006.1, from coordinate 43,782 downwards.
CACAGCGAGGGGACTCCAAATCACCTCCATTGCATTTTTTTTCCTGCCTCGCCAAGGCTTTGCTTTGACTCGGTCACCCCCCTTGTGAGAATATATATATATATATATATATATATATATATATATATATATATATATAATATATATATATATATATATATATATATATATATATATATATATATATATATATATATATATATATATATTATATATATATATATATATATATATATATTGAGAGAGAGAGAGAGAGTAAACTAGCCCGGAGACGGGGAAGCACGTCCAAAAGGTTTAAAAATGTATTACGAAGGAATTTACAAAAATACATGTGATTTGCATCAGTGCATCGCGAAGTTGGCCAGGAGACGGTGAAGCACGTGCAGAGATCTCTGATCTAAGAACGTATTGTGTAAGTAAATAAACACGAGACGCAATGCTATAACATAGCGAATGTTGTGGCTATAAATAGCGAAAAGGGAGCGGTTATGGCAACAGTGTTTCTTTCCTCACCCCCACTAAGCAATAATATACGAAACAAATGAAGAAAGAAATGCGAGTGATGAAATTAAACTCCAATTTCTTCTTCTTCTAATGTTAATAAGTATTCTATTTTCAAGACCAATTACGGATAGGAATTAGTAAGGATTTTGCAATTATTTCCAAAATGTCACAAACTACAAGTTTATTAAAACTAAACGAAGAGAGAAAACGGACAAGGAACGTAAACTAAAATAAACATGAAGTAAATACAATAATGACAGACGAAGTAAAAAAATCGATATGAAAAAAAAAAAACTAGAATACCAATGAAAGGATATTAAAAAAAAATAGTACATTTCAGAAAGTGTTCTTTGTGTTTATTACAATTAAATGAGACCAGATAATATGATAAGTTTAAATTTGAAAATTAATTTTAATATATAAAAACAGATCCACGAAGGCGGTTCACGTAAAAAAAAAAAAGAAAAAAAAAAGCTCGGGAAAGACAAGGAGTAGGAGAGACCGAAATGACTGCAGCAATAGCTTCTGTTCACTCAGTTGTATAAGTGATGAATTGATTAGTAAATGTGTAGGGCACTTGGTGGAACAACATTTTTGCAATTACTATAAAATCTATATCAGTCTATAGCAACAATACTCTCTCTCTCTCTCTCTCTCTCTCTCTCTCTCTCTCTCTCTCTCTCTCTCTCTCTCTCTCTCTCTCTCTCTCTAAGCAAAAATATTACTAAAATTATGAGACATACAATCCAAGTCTCTCTCTCTCTCTCTCTCTCTCTCT
>JAXCGZ010021006.1:32500-37500 GCA_037179515.1 Halocaridina rubra | reverse complement strand
TGGAAAAAGTTCAAAGACATACCACGAAACTGGTATCAGAATTACGCAATTTCAGTTATGATGAGAGGCTGAGAGAATTAGACTTACCATCACTCGAAGCTAGAAATTGAGGGGGGATATGGTGACGGTTTTTAAATTCCTTCATGGTTATGACAGATTGGATAGGGATTGATATTTTGATATGGCTGGCACTAGAACTAGAGATCATAGTTTGAAGCTTCGTAAGAAAACTTCTTTGCAGGATGTAAGGAAATACTTTTTCAGTGTAAGAGTAGTTGATAATTGGAATTCGCTTAGCGAGGAGGTAGTTAACGCTATCTAAATCCATAGTTTTAAGGACAGGTATGATAAGTATCACTAAGTATAAAATGGAACCGATGAGGAGACGGGAAGATACGAGCTTTGGGCTCTTTCCCGTAAACACAATTAGGTAATCACATACACACATACATACATACATACATACATACATACATACATACATACATGGATAAAGATATGTTCACTATTAACTTTGTGAATTATCTGAGGCAAGTCGCCCAATCGGAATCTGCATTTAAAAAATCGTATAAAAAAATGGAGAGAGAGCTGGTGATAGAGATACGTCACCTCAGTGTTGAGGAAAGGCTGAGTGAGTTAGCCTTATCGTCACTCGAAGCTAGATGGAAAACTGAGGATATAAAAATGGTTTTGATATTGTTATTAAGAATTACCAGGAAGCTATTAAAATGATATAGGTGGCTCTAGAACTAGAGATCATAGTTTAAAGCTCCGTAAGAAAACTTCTTTGCACAATGTGAGGAAGTATTCTTTAGAGTAATAATAGTTCATAACTGGAATTCGTTAAGCGAGAAAACAGTGAATGCTAAAAACAGTTTCAGTTTTTTGGATATTTATAATAAGTATAACTTATTTCAAAATGAAACCGAGAAGGAGACAGGGAGTTACGAGAATAAAGTTCTTTACTGTAAACACAATTAGGTATATACATACATACATCCATACATACATACATACATACATACATTACATACAGACATACATACACATATAAGCACACACAAGACTTGTACTCTTGTTTGCGCGTCAAAGTTTTTTCTGACGCATCAGGAAAAAAAAAATGATTTTATTTGTTTTGCAAATATAAAGTTTGCCGAAAAATCAAATTAGAGACTGCTGCAAGTTGCCAAAATGGATTATAGGATTTTTATTAATTGACAAAAGGATAAATACTGTCGTCGAGTGTGTAATTTGGTATGTATGCATGTATGTATGAACGTATGAATGAATGTATGTATGTATGTATGTATGTATGTATGTATGTATGTATGTATGTATGTATGTATGTATGTATGTATGTATGTATGAATGTATGTATGTATGTATGTGATTAAACATCGACCCCACATAAAAGTGGGAAAAGATGTAGACGAGGAAGAATGTATGTATGTATGTGATTACTTAATTGTTCTTACGGGAAAGAGCCCCATATTAGTAATTCCCTGTCTCCGGGCCGGTTCCATTTTTGTACTTAGTGATACTTATAACACTTGTCCTTAAAACTATGGATTGAGTTAGCAGTAACTACCTCCTCGCTTAGCCAGTTCCAATTATCAACTGCTCTCACACTAACAAAAAGTACTTCCTTACATCCTGCAAAGCAGTTATTTTACGAAGCTTCAAACTGTGACCTCTAGCTCTAGTGCTAGCCATATCAAACTATCGATCTCTATCCACTATTTTATAACCATGAAGGATTCTAAAAACGGTCACCATATCCCCCTCACTCTTCTAGCCTCGAGTGATGGTAAGTCTAATTCCTTCAGCCCCTCGTCATAACTGAAACTGCGTATTTCTGGCACCAGTTTCGTGGCATGTCTTTGAACTTTTCCAGCTTAACTACGCACATTTTCAAGTGTGGATTCCAAAAGGGGGTCTGTATATCTAAGCTTTTGCCTCACTTAGGTTACATACATATTTCTGAACATCTCTTTGTCCATATGTCTGAACGCTACCCTTACATTGCTAAGAAAGCATATGTTGCCTTTACTATGCCATTAATAAGCATTTCCAAAGACATATCTGCCAGTATGGTTACGCCTAGATCTCTCTCATTCTCCGTCTCTTGAAGTTCTGTTCCTGCTACTGAGTATTTAAGATTGGGCCTTCTTGCACTTGTACCCAATCTCATTACATTACATTCTGAGGTACTGAATTTCATAAGCCACTTTTCTGACCACTCATGCAGACTATATAGGCCTTCCTGAAGTTCTCTACGATTGTTCTCCTTTCTTACTTTCTTTGCAATCTTTACTTCATCTGCAAACATATTCAAGAAGGAATTTACAGACTCTGGTAGGTTATCTATATATTCAAGGAACAAAAATGGCCCTAAAACTGAAAACAATGGAACCCCACGACTAACCCTTCTCCATTCTATAAGTGTCTTCCTCTAACCCTCTGTTCCTTTCCTTCTAAGTAAGCTTTTACCCATTCCAAGACATTGATTTAGTACATATCTTAAGTACATAAGGGGATATATTATCAGGATTTGTAGCTTTATGGGCATCTATCTCCATCAGCACTTTGCATATCTCTATAGCTGAAAAGATATTATTCTCTAATACCGGCCCATGGGCTCCTATCTCTGCAAAAATGAGGGGGTGGGGTATTATCTGCTGTAAATACTAACTGAAACTCATTGCTCAAATTCTTCACGGATTTCTTCATCCATCTCAGTGACGCTTCCATCCGTTCTCTTTAGCTTTAAAACCTATTCTTTGACCTTCAGTTTTCCTCTGATAAAGCTGTGGAAAAGTTTGGGATTTTCTTTAGCCTTCCTGGTGATATTCCTTTCATTGGCTCTCTCTGCCTGTCTTCTTTTACTTAGGTAATAATTTCTTGCTCTTTTATAAGTCTGCCAGGCATTTATGCTTTTTCTCCTCCTATACCCTTTCCAGCATTTATCTCTCTACTCCTTTACTTATATATATATATATATATATATATATATATATATATATATATATATATATATATATATATATATATATATATATATATATATATATATGCTCATGTGTATGTGTGTGGATGTGTAATACGATTAGAAAAAAAGAAGAAACCTTTGCGCTTTCAAGTGCAATTACTCATCGTCAGAGGAAATAAAACTCGAAAGCACACACATACACACAAACAGATATGCGCACACATATACATATTTATTGAGAAAGTGGTTGTGCCAACTGTGATGTATGGGTCAGAGTTATGGGGTATGAAAGTAAGTGAGAGACGGAAACTAAATGTGTTTGAGATGAAATGCCTGAGGAGTATGATTGGTGTATCTCAATTGGATAGGGTTAGGAATGAAGTGGTAAGAGCAAGAACGGGTGTGAGGAGAGAAATTGCAGCCAGGGTAGATATGAATGTTCTGAGATGGTTTGGCCATGTGGAAAGGATGGATGATGAAAGGCTGCTGAAACAGGTGATGAATGCGAGAGTTGATGGGAGAAATGCTAGAGGGAGGCCTAGGTTTGGATGGATGGATGGAGTAAGGAGAGCCCTGAATGATAGGAGGATGGATGTGAGGGAAGCAAGCGAGCGTGCTAGGGATAGGAATGAGTGGCGAGCGATTGTGACGCAGCTCTGATGGGCATCTGCTGTTACCACGGGGCTGCATCTTACAGAGATAGCCCTGTGGTAGGGGCAGTGGGAGGAGCTGGCAGTTGTGAAGCGACACAGGTTGTGGAAGAGCCGGGAGGATGGGCTGTGGCACTCCAGCAGTGCCATCTGAACGGTCGCTAGCTCCCTCGTCATTGCCCATAGAGCAAAGTAATCCCCCTATTTGTTTTCCTTTCTTGATGTCGGCTACCCCCCAATTAAAGGGGGAAACAGCCAAGGTATATGTATGTATGTATGTATGTGAGGCCAAAACTCGAATATGCAGCCCCCTTTTGGAATCCGCACTTGAAAAAGCACATAGCTAAGCTTGAAAAAGCTCAAAGACATGCCACGAAACTGGTGCCAGAAATACGCAATCTCAGTTATGATGAGAGCCTAAGGGAATTAGACTTACCATCACTCGAAGCTAGAAGAGTGAGGGGGGATATGGCGACAGTCTTTAAATTCCTTCATGGTTATGATAGAGTGGATAGGGATCGATATTTTGATATGGCTGGCTCTAGAACTAGAGGTCATAGTTTGAAGCTTCGTAAGAAACTTCTTTGCAGGATGTAAGGAAATACTTTTTCAGTGTAAGAGTAGTTGATAATTGGAATTGGCTAAGCGAGGAGGTAGTTAATGCTATCTCAATCCATAGTTTTAAGGATAGGTATGATAAGTATCACTAAGTACAAAATGGAACCGATGAGGAGACGGGAAGATACGAGCTTTGGGCTATTTCCCGTAAACACAATTAGGTAATCACAAGCATTTATAGCTTGGTAAGAAGTTTCTGAATGGGGGGAAAATTAGGCAATGGAAGGGTACCGGTCCCTCGCACAGTATGTCAAGCAAACTCAGCAGAATAATTGAAACATGTTAGATATGAGAAGACAATTGAAAAACAATTCCCTCACGTTTCCAAAGGTAGGAAAACAGAGAGAGAGAAGAAGTTGACAATAAAGACATGTAAATATAGGTCAAAATAATTGTTTATTTATTTCTATTATTTACGTATTTATCTACTATTATTTTTTTATCATTATTCGCTTATTATTTATCTATTTATTTGGTATGACGTGGAACAACAGTTATTAACATTATTATCATCATCATTATTATCATTATTGGTTATATCAATGAAATATAATATTCATGTAGCATTTTCTCTCTCTCTCTCTCTCTCTCTCTCTCTCTCTCTCTCTCTCTCTCTCTCTCTCTCTCTCTCTCTCTCTCTCTTACTCTACCAGTACTCTTGAAACATGATAGCTATTACAGATATCTATAGAAATATAGTTAGATAGATAAATATATAGATTATCAAATTTACAAATGCGCGC
>JAXCGZ010021006.1:5000-25000 GCA_037179515.1 Halocaridina rubra | reverse complement strand
ATTGAGTCGGAATTTCAGAGTGAAAAAGATGAAGCAATAATCTTGACTTCTATATATAACACTTGCAATATAATCCATCCTTTGCTAGTGTCGCAGAAAAGAAATAAAAATACATTTAAAAAAAATACCGAGATGTTTATCTGGCTATATGTGGCAACTCAAAGGTAATTGAGTTGTCGATTAGGCACTTAAATGAACATTTTTTGGACCACTTTCTAATGTTACAACATTCATTCTGCCGTTTATTGGAGCGCGTCAAATGCCAATTTGGTTTATTTTAATTGGGCATCAGGTTTTTTTTTTTTTACGCCAAAATGGGGGTATCAACCATATACTGTAATTGATATTAGGTTATATTTTGGGGGGGTTTATGTTTACAAGGGTGTTATCCATGGTTATTAATTTGTAAATTGAGCTTTATGTAATTAATCTAACGTGAAAAGGGTTTTCTTAGGTTATTTTTCTTAGTAAAGGTGTTATTGTGGGGTTATTTAGCTTTGTAACAATTAGGTTATATGTATTTGTATAACTAATTATTACTCTTTGCACATTCTTTTTATCTAAATTTACAAGGTATTTTTTGTAGGGTGTTGTATGAAATATTTATCATTATATGGGTGTTTTTCAAAGTTATATATCTTTGTCTTCGGAAACCTTAAAATGGGGCTTTCATCTTTATAAAGGGTGTTTAATGTTATTAATAGGGCTACCCAATATAATGGGTTTCTAATGGGTTCATTAGTTTTACTAAACCTGCAGCTGAAGCATTCATCATTACTTGGGCATTTTTTCAGGGTCTAATTATGCTTAAAAAGTTTTTTTTTAATGTATTGGTCTACCATTATGAGGTGTTATGAAGGGGTTATTTGTCAAATGAAACTGGAAAGGAGTGTTTATCTTTAAAAGAGTGTTTTTTCAATGGTTACTTATCTTTAATGAATGTTTTATGTCTTAGATAACCTGAAAAAATGTCTTCATCTTTACAAGGAGGTTTCTAAGGTTATTTCTAGAGTTATTCATCTTACAAGGTTTTTTTTTTAGATAATTTCCAAAGTTGTATATTATACAAGATATTTTTGAGAAGTTCTTTCAAGGTTTATTCATCATTACAAGTTTTTTTGTGTGGTTATTTTTAGAATTATTCAAATAAAGAGGTGTTTTTCTGGTGTTATCTCCAGGGTTATTCATCTTTACAAGGTCTTACATAAATGCCTATAACATCATAAGATGTTATTAAGTGGATATATGTATTAAAAATACCTGCAAGGAGACATACACATCTTCACAAGGTGTTTTTCTGGGGTTAGGCTATCTTTACAAAAGCATTTTATGTGGATATTTACCATTTCAAGGTGTTTCAGGTGTTGTCTGAGCAAACCTGGAGAAGGGTGTTCATCTATACAAGGGTGATTTCCTAAGGTTAGTCATCATGGCAAAGGTGTTTTTCTAGGGTTTTTCATCTATACGAGGGTATTTATCATAGTCATTTAATATTACAAGGTACATTTAAAACGTCAAACATATTTTTTTGAGTGCCACCCGTAGGTCTTATATAGTATATATCTTATATAACAATAGCTGTGAAAAACTTATATTGTATAAGGTTATTAATGTTTTTTTTTCCGTTTTACATGTAAATGTCAAACATATATTGTTCAATGCCACCTTTAGGTCTTCTATAGTGCATTTAGTATAGTCTGTCTAATTAGGTTGTATTGGACTATGTATTCATTTATAATAAGATACTAATGAAGCCAAAGTATCAATACTATTGATTATGTTTGCATGTATAAGGTGAACCAAAAATCAAAGGTGTGTGTGTTTTTAATTTAATTTTATTTTATTTTTTATTATTATATATATGTATATATATATATATATATATATATATATATATATATATATATATATATATATATATATATATGTGTATATATATATGTATATGTGTATGTATATATATATATATATATATATATATATATATATATATATATATATATATATATATATATATATATATATATATATATATATATGTGTGTGTGTATATATGTGTGTATATATATATATATATATATATATATATATATTTATTATGCTTTATGTTGTCAATGGTGCCAGTGGATTGGGTGATTGCCTGTATAGTGCCCCTATACAAAGGTAAGGGAGATATGTATGAATGCAGTAATTTTAGGGGTATAAGTTTGTTGAGTGTGGTAGGAAAAGTATATGGTAGGATACTGGTTAATAGGATTAGGGATAAGACAGAATATGTGATCGCGGAAGTGCAGAGTGGTTTTAGGAGAGGTAGAGGTTGTGTACCTTTTTTTCTTCTTGAATTATTGTATTTCATTTTCAGAATGTGCCCTGTGGGGCGGGCACAATATCAAAGAATAGCCTCACCGTATTCCCTGCGTGTCGTAAAAGGCGACTAAAAGTGGACGGGGCGGGGGGACTGGGAATCCCCCCCTTGTATCAACCTCCTGCGAGACGTCAAGAAGAAGGGGAGTTTCCTTTCTTGATGTCGGCTACCCCCCAATTAAAGGGGGAAACAGCCAAGGTATATGTATGTATGTATTATTAAGATTTAACTAGGTGTGGAGGTTAAGATGCTCGACTCGGGAAGTAACAGGCCCGCATTCGAACCCACGGTGGGGCTTAAGGAAGGGCATCCAACCTCAGTTCCCCAGCTTCAACCTGTCTGCGTCCATCCCCATAATGGGGGACTAGGAGTGATATATAAAACGCAAGAAAAAGTTATTAAGCCTTCAGAAAGGAGTTCCTCTTTAACTCGGGTGTTTTTCAAGGTTTATTACCGACAATCCCTCACTACCCATATACAGTATTAAGGGGGGTTTACACGGTCAAACGGTTCGTCGATAGCGGTTCGACAGACAAGTGTTTGAAGTGATGTTCGAACGTGTGAACGGGGTATTTGGTTGTCGAACACGTTCGACAAACGTGTTCGACAACCAAATACCACGTTCACACGTTCGAACATCACTTCAAACACTTGTCTGTCGAACCGCGTTCGACGAACCGTTTGACCGTGTAAACCCCCCTTTATCCTCTTTTTGTGAAAAAAAAATTGATGGGAGACCGCGGGGGTTCAGTGGTAGAGAGCACAAGTTGGGAAGTGACAAGAATACCCAAAGCGGGTTTGAACCACCCTGGAGAGCGTTAGGGAGGGCATCCAGTATTAATTCCCTTATAACTCCAACATATCGGCGTCCACCCCCATTCGCATGGGAGCTAATTTCGACACAAAATGGTGCTCTCTCACGGAATAGTTGATACCTAATTGAGTTTTTTGTTACAGTTATGGCCACCTGGATATCTCCAGATGAGATTAAAAAACAAAAACAATATTGTTTTTACAATTTTTTTTTATGTTAAAAGGAACATAATACTTAAGAAACAGTAAAGGCAAAAATAACAAAATAATAATGAAAATAAAACGTGATAACAAAAACAAACATTCATATAAATGAAACAAATAAATAAGTATAATAATAATTAAACAAACAAATAAAACAATGATAAATAAAAATAAAAACCTTAAAACAGACTAACGGAGTACAACTAAAACAAATAATCAAATGACTAAATAAATAAACAAAGAAAAAAAAAAAAAAAAAAAAAAAAAAAAAAAAATATATATATATATATATATATATATATATATATATATATATATATATATATATATATATATATATATATATATATATATATATATATATATATATATGCACAAACAAGAAGACAAGAAACAAACAAACAAATATACCTCCATATTTCACATACTAACTGGAAAACCAAATTTAAGTTCAATCCATTCCCCTCAGATTCCCATTCCAGGCATTGTGGAATACTGGTATATATTCTATTCCAAAAAAAAAAAAGATTGGCACCATATTTCAATGAATTCATTTTATTGTCTATTTCTTAGGAATGAGAGCAACGGGATGGATTATTTTCCCTTTGTGAAACTTCTGCTTGTCAAGATACTGTTCCATTATTGTCTCTACATATCGAATGGTGTACTGAGTACATACATACATACATACATATATACGTACATACATACATACATTCCTACCTACCTACATATATACATACGTGAATAGCCACCTACCAACCTACATACATACATACATACATTAATACATACATGCATACATACATACATACATACATACATATATACATACATACATACATACATACACAATTACGCGATAATTAACAGCTGATAGTAAGAGGCAATTATCCCACCAATGGGATAAGAGCACGTGACCAACGATTCCAAGTCCTTAATTTTGTCAAAATTGGTTTTGCAAGTTGTTAACCAACTCAGTGGACGAAGAACGCATGTGTGTGTGTGCGGGCGTGTGTGTGAGCGGGCGTGTGTGTGTGTGATAGAGAGAGAGAGAGAGAGAGAGAGAGAGAGAGAGAGAGAGAGAGAGAGAGCAGAACTCTCTCTCTCTCTCTCTCTCTCTCTCTCTCTCTCTCTCTCTCTCTCTCACACACACACACACACACACACACACATCCAAAAGCACATCAAGAGAAATGGTATAAATTTGTGTGTCAATCCAAAGATGTTATTGTGAGGGCCAGCAGACAAGTGATAACGCAAACGCCAAAACTCACTCTAATATATAGTTACAAATATTCATTATTATTATTTATTATTATTATTATTATTTTTATTATTATTATTATTATTATTATTATTATTATTATTATTATTATTATTATTATTATTATTATTATTATTATTAACATATTATCAACTTGTTAGGCATAATGTGTACTCCCTCCTATGTCCTGTTGCTCTGCATCGAAGTAAAAATACATAATGCATATGTTCTGAATGACGTATTTCATTATGATATCTATCTATTATAGGTCTACACACACACACACACACACACACACACACACACACACACACACACTAAATAGCACTTATATGGAGATATAAAAATTCTGTGTGAAGCTCAATTAAAAGTTTTTCTCTTTTCTTTTTTTTCCTCTTTCTCGTCTTCTTTCTATATTCTGTGAGAGGGAGAACATAAAAATGAGGCCATCTCTGTCCCAAACCTCTCCCACCCATGGGTCGGGAGAAGGGGTAGTCATCAGGGGACTTAAACAGAGAATCAAGAAGTTAGAGGAAATGGTTGTAAGCCTTGATGATAAAATTCGGAATATGGATGGAGAAATGAAAGAGAATGAAACACTCAGAGAACAAATAAGATCTTTGGAGGAAGCAAATAAAGCACAAGGGCAGGAGAGAAAGGAACTAGAAAAAAGAATAAAGAAGCTGGAAGGAGAAAAGAGTCAACTAGAATCTAGAATTTCTAAACAAGAAGATAAAAACAAACAGCTGAATGACAACCATTAGATGTTAGTTCACTGCTCTCTTCTGAGAGAGACGAGATTGCTGCTTGGAATGTCCAGATTAAGGAAAACATTGAACAGTTCAGAAAAGAGTTCCAGGAGCTGAATATGGAAAATGATGCCATGAAAACGTCCTTTGCTGATGCACCAAAGGGGAATGTGGCAGTAAAAGAGGCTGTAAAGGTGGTGGCACTGGAAAACATACAAACAGTTGACTATAAAGAGACAGTAATCGAAAAAATGAAAGACGTTGTGATGGAAAGGGCAAACCCACTCATCAGACAGGCACTTGATAAGGAGAAGACAGTGGTAATCTCAGGCATAGGTGAATCCCGGGAGCCAACATGGCAGGGGAGACTTGAAGAAAATAAAGCTAGGGTTGTAGACCTGATAAGAAAGCTTGGAGTAGTATGTGGTCCTGAGGATATTGTAAACATACACCAACTAGGTAAATATTCGAGGGAAGAAAAGCCGAGACCAACAAAAGTAACCTTTGAGAGAGGGGAAACATGTAGGGAAATATTGTTGAGAAAAAAAAGTCTAAAAGACCTTCAAGAATGCAAAGAAGTGTTCATTAGACGATACAGAACACAGGAAGAGATGGGAAAGATCAAAAACTTGTTGCAAGAGGCAAGAAGGTTAAATGATGAGAGAAATGAAGAAGAGAAGAAAAATTTTCGTTACAGAATACTTCCAGACAAAGGGGAGATAAAGAAGATAATGACAGAAGATCAGGGGATGGGGCCTCATTAAGATTGTTATACACAAATGCTGATGGATTAGCTGGTAAGGCAGTAGAATTAAAAGATTGGATTCACAACAGTAAGGCAGATATAGTAGCAATTACAGAGACTAAGTTGAGTGAGGACATAAACAGTGTCACAGTTTTTCCTAAGGGCTTCAGAATACTAAGCGTTGAAAGATGTGAGAGGACTGGTGGAGGGATAGCACTGCTCATAAGTGAGAGGTTTCAAGTTGAAGAAATAAACTTGGCTATAGAAAGTGAGTTCAGGGAATTTCTTGTTGCTCGCATAAATACTGGGTCAGAGAGCATTATAATAACTGTTGTATACAACCCACCAAGGAACCAAAATAGGCTTGAAATTTATGAGGAAAGTCATATAGGTACTATTGAAGTCATAAACTCAGTTGTTAACATGGCACGGGAGAAAAAATGTAGGATTTTGATTATGGGAGACTTTAATCATAAAGAGATAGATTGGATAAATCTTGACCCACACAGTGGTGAGGACTCATTCGGGGCAAGATTCCTAGATTGCGTACAAGGGAATTTCCTACACCAACATGTAATGGAACCAACAAGAGCCAGGGGTGGGGATGAGCCATCACTACTTGATCTAGTGTTCACAGATAATGTGTTGGATATTGAAAATATTGAGTATGAACCACCAATTGGAAAGAGTGACCACTGTGTGTTGTTGATGGAGTATATCATTGAAGATATTCTTCCTGAGAGTAGAGGCACTGAGGACATGAGGAGGAACTATCCGAAAGGAGATTACATCAAAATGAATGAGCTTTTTGCAGTTATTGACTGGAGAACCTTATTTTACAACAAATCTGTACAAGAAATGTATGACATCTTTTGTGAAAAATATGGAAAGATAGTAGATTGCTGCATACCTGTCACCAAAGTAGGTGTAATTCATGCCAGAGAGAAATGGTTTGATAATGGGTGTAAAAGAGCTAAGGAGTGGAGAGACAAATGCTGGAAAAGGTATAGGAGGAGAAAAAACATAAATGCCTGGCAAGCCTACAAAAGAGCAAGAAATGACTACCTAAGTAAAAGGAGAGAGGCAGAGAGAGATTATGAGAGGGACATCACCAGGAAGGCTAAAGAAAATCCCAAGCTTTTCCACAGCTTTATCAGAGGAAAATTGAAGGTAAAAGAACAGGTTTTAAGGCTAAAGAGAGCGGATGGAAGCATCACTGAGACGGACGAAGAGATCTGCAAAGAATTGAACAAGGAGTTTCAGTCAGTATTTACAGTAGAAAATACCCCACCCCCTCAGATTGCAGTGATAGAAGCTCATGGGCCGGTATTAGAGAACATCAACCTTACAGCCACAGAGGTATGCAAAGCGCTGATGGATTTAGATGTTCATAAAGCTACAGGTCCTGATGACATATCCCCTCATGTGCTTAAAAAATGCGCAAACACAATATCAGTGGCACTAAGTATCATATTTAAGGAGTCACTGGAGTCGGGGGAGATTCCAAGATGCTGGAAACAAGCAAATGTGATACCTATCTTCAAAAAGGGAAGGAGGGATACGGCTCTGAACAATAGACCAGTTTCCTTGACCACCATAGTTTGCAAACTTATGGAGAAACTACTAAGGAAACATATCTCTCTTCACTTGGAATCCTTCAACTTTTTGTCAGTGAGGCAACATGGCTTCAGAGAAGGTAGATCAACAGTAACAAACTTATTAGAATTTTATGATGAGGTAAGCCAATTCTTACAGGAAAGAGAGGGCTGGGCAGATTGCATATTCCTAGACTTCCAGAAAGCGTTTGACACTGTTCCACATGGGAGACTTATTAGGAAGCTGCACTCAATGGCTAGAATAGGTGGAAATGTTTTGGAATGGATAAAAACTTACTTAGAAGGAAGGGAACAGAGGGTTAGAGTAAGACACTCAGTGTCTGAATGGAGAAGAGTTAGTAGTGGAGTTCCACAGGGTTCAGTTTTAGGGCCACTTTTGTTCCTTGTATATGTAAATGACCTACCAGAGTCTGTAAATTCATTCATGAATATGTTTGCAGATGATGCAAAGATTGTGAAGAAAGTAAAAAACGAGAACAATGGTAGAGAACTTCAGGAGGATCTAAATAATCTGCATGAGTGGTCAGAAAAGTGGCTAATGAAATTCAATACCTCAAAATGTAAGGTAATGAGAATGGGTACAAGTGCAAGAAGGCCCAAGCTTGACTACTCGGTGGCTGGAGTACAGCTTCAAGAGACAGAAAATGAGAGAGATCTAGGAGTAAACATACTGGCAGATTTGTCTCCAGAAATACATATAAATGGCGTAGTAAGGGCAGCATATGCATTCTTATCAAATGTAAGGGTAGCCTTCAGGCACATGGACAAGGAAATGTTCAGAAATATTTATGTAACCTATGTGAGGCCAAAACTCGAATATGCAGCCCCCTTTTGGAATCCGCACTTGAAAAAGCACATAGCTAAGCTTGAAAAAGTTCAGAGACATGCCACGAAACTGGTGCCAGAAATACGCAATCTCAGTTATGATGAGAGGCTGAGGGAATTAGACTTGCCATCACTCGAAGCTAGAAGAGTAAGGGGGGATATGGTGACAGTCTTTAAATTCCTTCATGGTTATGATAGAGTGGATAGGGATCGATATTTCGATATGGCTGGCTCTAGAACTAGAGGTCATAGTTTGAAGCTTGGTAAGAAAACTTCTTTGCAGGATGTAAGGAAATACTTTTTCAGTGTAAGAGTAGTTGATAATTGGAATTGGCTAAGCGAGGAGGTAGTTAATGCTATCTCAATCCATAGTTTTAAGGACAGGTACGATAAGTATCACTAAGTCTAAAATGGAACCGATCAGGAGACGGGAAGATACGAGCTTTGGGCTCTTTCCCGTAAACACAATTAGGTAATCACAATTAGGTAATCACACACACACACACACACACACACACACACACACACACACACACATATATATATATATATATATATATATATATATATATATATATATATATATATATATATATATATATATATATATATATATTACTTATTTATTGATTCAATTATTTTATATTGGCTAAATTTTGTTGTTTTTGCCAAATGGTGTTTACAAAACAGCTGAAAAGAATGCTTTTTAGGGAATCAGTATCCGTCTTGGCATTTAATTGGACAGGGAGAGATAGATAGATAGATAGATAGATAGATAGATAGATAGATAGATAGATAGATAGATAGATAGATAGAGAGAGAGAGAGAGAGAGAGAGAGAGAGAGAGAGAGAGAGAGAGAGAGAGAGAGAGAGAGAGAGAGAGAGAGAGAGAGAGAGAGAGAGAGAATGAATTAAGGGAGGGGATATCTGTATCAAATACACTCAGGCAACTTTGCTTTTTAAATGCATTTTCTCTTTCTCGCGAGTGTACGCGCGTGTGTGTATACACATATGCGAGTATTTACCTGTGCTTACGAGAAAGAGCCCTATACTAGAAACTACTCATGTCCAGTTGTCTCATTGTTTTACTCACTGACACTTACGGTATTATATCTGTCCCTAACGCTATAAATGCATTCAGCATTAACAACCTCCTCGCTTAGCGAATTCCAATGAAGAACTATTCTTACACTTATAAAAAGTAGTTCTTTCCATACCGCAAAGAAGTTTATATACAAAACTTCAAACTATGACATCTCGTTCTAGAACCAGCCATATCAATATACAGATCCCTCTTTACTCTGTTAAAAAAGCATCACCATATTCACCCTCATCGTTCTAGCTTCACGTGATGGTAAGTCTAATTCCCTCAGTCTTTCCTCCTAACTAAGACTGCGTATCTCTGTCACCAATTTCTCAGCATGCCTTTGAATTTTCTCCAATATGCATATGTGCTTTTTCTTCCCAAGAGCTGATTCCAGAAGGGTGCTGCATATTCAAACTCAGGTCTCACATAGGCCTATGTCACGTAAATATTTCTGAACATTTCATAGTCCATGTGTCTGAATTCCCACCTTTACATTTGCTGAGAAAGCATATGCAGCCTTAACTACACCATTTATATGCATTTCTAGAGACAAATCTGCTAATACATTTACCCCTAAATCTCTCGTTCTCGTAAGTGTGTGTGTGTGTGATTACCTAATTGTGATTACCTAATTGTGTTTACGGGAAAGAGTCCAAAGCTCGTATCTTCCCGTCTCCTCATCGGTTCCATTTTTAGACTTAGTGATACTTATCGTACCTGTCCTTAAAACTATGGATTGAGATAGCATTAACTACCTCCTCGCTTAGCGAATTCCAATTATCAACTACTCTTACACTGAAAAAGTATTTCCTTACATCCTGCAAACAAGTTTTCTTACGAAGCTTCAAACTATGACCTCTAGTTCTAGAGCCAGCCATATCGAAATATCGATCCCTATCCACTCTATCATAACCATGAAGGAATTTAAAGACTGTCACCATATCCCCCCTTACTCTTCTAGCTTCGAGTGATGGCAAGTCTAATTCCCTCAGCCTCTCATCATAACCGAGATTGCATATTTCTGGCACCAGTTTCGTGGCATGTCTTTGAACTTTTTCAAGCTTAGCTATGTGCTTTTTCAAGTGCGGATTCCAAAAGGGGGCTGCATATTCGAGTTTTGGCCTCACATAGGTTACATAAATATTTCTGAACATTTCCTTGTCCATGTGCCTGAAGGCTACCCTTACATTTGATAAGAATGCATATGCTGCCCTTACTACGCCATTTATATGTATTTCTGGAGACAAATCTGCCAGTATGTTTACTCCTAGATCTCTCTCATTTTCTGTCTCTTGAAGTTGTACTCCAGCCACCGAGTAGTCAAGCTTGGGCCTTCTTGCACTTGTACCCATTCTCATTACCTTACATTTTGAGGTATTGAATTTCATTAGCCACTTTTCTGACCACTCATGCAGATTATTTAGATCCTCCTGAAGTTCTCTACCATTGTTCTCGTTTTTTACTTTCTTCACAATCTTTGCATCATCTGCAAACATATTCATGAATGAATTTACAGACTCTGGTAGGTCATTTACATATACAAGGAACAAAAGTGGCCCTAAAACTGAACCCTGTGGAACTCCACTACTAACTCTTCTCCATTCAGACACTGAGTGTCTTACTCTAACCCTCTGTTCCCTTCCTTCTAAGTAAGTTTTTATCCATTCCAAGACATTTCCACCTATTCTAGCCATTGAGTGCAGCTTCCTAATAAGTCTCCCATGTGGAACAGTGTCAAACGCTTTCTGGAAGTCTAGGAATATGCAATCTGCTCAGCCCTCTCTTTCCTGTAAGATTTGGCTTACCTCATCATAAAATTCTAATAAGTTTGTTACTGTTGATCTTCCTTCTCTGAAGCCATGTTGCCTCACTGACAAAAAGTTGAAGGATTCCAAGTGAAGAGAGATATGTTTCCTTAGTAGTTTCTCCATAAGTTTGCAAACTATGGTGGTCAAGGAAACTGGTCTATAGTTCAGAGCCGTATCCCTCCTTCCCTTTTTGAAGATAGGTATCACATTTGCTTGTTTCCAGCATCTTGGAATCTCCCCCGACTCCAATGACTCCTTAAATATGATACTTAGTGCCACTGATATTGTGTTTGCGCATTTTTTAAGCACATGAGGGGATATGTCATCAGGACCTGTAGCTTTATGAACATCTAAATCCATCAGCGCTTTGCATACCTCTGTGGCTGTAAGGTTGATGTTCTCTAATACCGGCCCTTGAGCTTCTATCACTGCAATCTGAGGGGGTGGGGTATTTTCTACTGTAAATACTGACTGAAACTCCTTGTTCAATTCTTTGCAGATCTCTTCGTCCGTCTCAGTGATGCTTCCATCCGCTCTCTTTAGCCTTAAAACCTGTTCTTTTACCTTCAGTTTTCCTCTGATAAAGCTGTGGAAAAGCTTGGGATTTTCTTTAGCCTTCCTGGTGATGTCCCTCTCATAATCTCTCTCTGCCTCTCTCCTTTTACTTAGGTAGTCATTTCTTGCTCTTTTGTAGGTTTGCCAGGCATTTATGTTTTTTCTCCTCCTATACCTTTTCCAGCATTTGTCTCTCCACTCCTTAGCTCTTTTACACCCATTATCAAACCATTTCTCTCTGGCATGAATTACACCTACTTTGGTGACAGGTATGCAGCAATCTACTATCTTCCCATATTTCTCACAAAAGATGTCATACATTTCTTGTACAGATTTGTTGTAAAATAAGGTTCTCCAGTCAATAACTGCAAAAAGCTCATTCATTTTGATGTAATCTCCTTTCGGATAGTTCCTCCTCATGTCCTCAGTGCCTCTACTCTCAGGAAGAATGTCTTCAATGATATACTCCATCAACAACACACAGTGGTCACTCTTTCCAATTGGTGGTTCATACTCAATATTTTCAATATCCAACACATTATCTGTGAACACTAGATCAAGTAGTGATGGCTCATCCCCACCCCTGGCTCTTGTTGGTTCCATTACATGTTAGTGTAGGAAATTCCCTTGTACCCAATCTAGGAATCTTGCCCCAAATGAGTCCTCACCACTGTGTGGGTCAAGATTTATCCAATCTATCTCTTTATGATTAAAGTCTCCCATAATCAAAATCCTACATTTTTTCTCCCGTGCCATGTTAACAACTGAGTTTATGACTTCAATAGTACCTATATGACTTTCCTCATAAATTTCAAGCCTATTTTGGTTCCTTGGTGGGTTGTATACAACAGTTATTATAATGCTCTCTGACCCAGTATTTATGCGAGCAACAAGAAATTCCCTGAACTCACTTTCTATAGCCAAGTTTATTTCTTCAACTTGAATCCTCTCACTTATGAGCAGTGCTATCCCTCCACTAGTCCTCTCAGATCTTTCGACCCTTAGTATTCTGAAGCCCTTAGTAAAAACTGTGACACTGTTTATGTCCTCACTCAACTTAGTCTCTGTAATTGCTACTATATCTGCCTTACTGTTGTGGATCCTATCTTTTAATTCTACTGCCTTACCAGCTAATCCATCAGCATTTGTGTATAACAATCTTAATGAGGCCCCATCCCCTGATCTTCTGTCATTATCTTCTTTATCTCCCCTTTGTCTGGAAGTATTCTGTAACGAAAATTTTTCTTCTCTTCTTCATTTCTTTCATCATTTAACCTTCTTGCCTCTTGCAACAAGTTTTTGATCTTTCCCATCTCTTCCTGTGTTCTGTATCGTCTAATGAACACTTCTTTGCATTCTTGAAGGTCTTTTAGACTTTTTTTTCTCAACAATATTTCCCTACATGTTTCCCCTCTCTCAAAGGTTACTTTTGTTGGTCTCGGCTTTCCTTCCCTCGAATGTTTACCTAGTTGGTGTATGTTTACAATATCCTCAGGACCACATACTACTCCAAGCTTTCTTATCAGGTCTACAACGCTAGCTTTATTTTCTTCAAGTCTCCCCTGCCATGTTGGCTCCTGGGATTCACTTATGCCTGAGATTACCACTGTCTTCTCCTTATCAAGTGCCTGTCTGATGAGTGGGTTTGCCCTTTCCATCACAACGTCTTTCATTTTTTCGATTACTGTCTCTTTATAGTCAACTGTTTGTATGTTTTCCAGTGCCACCACCTTTACAGCCTCTTTTACTGCCACATTTCCCTTTAGTGTATCAGCAAAGGACGTTTTCATGGCATCATTTTCCATATTCAGCTCCTGGAACTCTTTTCTGAACTGTTCAATGTTTTCCTTAATCTGAACATTCCAAGCAGCAATCTCGTCTCTCTCAGAAGAGAGCAGTGAACTAACATCTAATTCCTTTAGGTTGTCATTTAGCTGTTGGTTTTTATCTTCTTGTTTAGAAATTCTAGATTCTAGTTGACTCTTTTCCCCTTCCAGCTTCTTTATTCTTTTTTCTAGTTCCTTTCTCTCCTGCCCTTGTGCTTCATTTGCTTCCTCCAAAGATCTTATTTGTTCTCTGAGTGTTTCATTCTCTTTCATTTCTCCATCCATATTCCGTGTGTGTGTGTGTGTGTGTGTGTGTGTGTGTGTGTGTGTGTGTGTGTGTGCTGTGTGTGTGATTACCTAATTGCGTTTACGGGAAAGAGCCCAAAGCTCGTATCTTCCCGTCTCCTGATCGGTTCCATTTTTAGACTTAGTGATACTTATCGTACCTGTCCTTAAAACTATGGATTGAGATAGCATTAACTACCTCCTCGCTTAGCGAATTCCAATTATCAACTACTCTTACACTGAAAAAGTATTTCCTTACATCCTGCAAACAAGTTTTCTTACGAAGCTTCAAACTATGACCTCTAGTTCTAGAGCCAGCCATATCGAAATATCGATCCCTATCCACTCTATCATAACCATGAAGGAATTTAAAGACTGTCACCATATCCCCCCTTACTCTTCTAGCTTCGAGTGATGGCAAGTCTAATTCCCTCAGCCTCTCATCATAACCGAGATTGCGTATTTCTGGCACCAGTTTCGTGGCATGTCTTTGAACTTTTTCAAGCTTAGCTATGTGCTTTTTCAAGTGCGGATTCCAAAAGGGGGCTGCATATTCGAGTTTTGGCCTCACATAGGTTACATAAATATTTCTGAACATTTCCTTGTCCATGTGCCTGAAGGCTACCCTTACATTTGATAAGAATGCATATGCTGCCCTTACTACGCCATTTATATGTATTTCTGGAGACAAATCTGCCAGTATGTTTACTCCTAGATCTCTCTCATTTTCTGTCTCTTGAAGTTGTACTCCAGCCACCGAGTAGTCAAGCTTGGGCCTTCTTGCACTTGTACCCATTCTCATTACCTTACATTTTGAGGTATTGAATTTCATTAGCCACTTTTCTGACCACTCATGCAGATTATTTAGATCCTCCTGAAATTCTCTACCATTGTTCTCGTTTTTTACTTTCTTCACAATCTTTGTATCATCTGCAAACATATTCATGAATGAATTTACAGACTCTGGTAGGTCATTTACATATACAAGGAACAAAAGTGGCCCTAAAACTGAACCCTGTGGAACTCCACTACTAACTCTTCTCCATTCAGACACTGAGTGTCTTACTCTAACCCTCTGTTCCCTTCCTTCTAAGTAAGTTTTTATCCATTCCAAGACATTTCCACCTATTCTAGCCATTGATTGCAGCTTCCTAATAAGTCTCCCATGTGGAACAGTGTCAAACGCTTTCTGGAAGTCTAGGAATATGCAATCTGCCCAGCCCTCTCTTTCCTGCAAGATTTGGCTTACCTCATCATAAAATTCTAATAAGTTTGTTACTGTTGATCTTCCTTCTCTGAAGCCATGTTGCCTCACTGACAAAAAGTTGAAGGATTCCAAGTGAAGAGAGATATGTTTCTTTAGTAGTTTCTCCATAACTTTGCAAACTATGGTGGTCAAGGAAACTGGTCTATAGTTCAGAGCCGTATCCCTCCTTCCCTTTTTGAAGATAGGTATCACATTTGCTTGTTTCCAGCATCTTGGAATCTCCCCCGACTCCAGTGACTCCTTAAATATGATACTTAGTGCCACTGATATTGTGTTTGCGCATTTTTTAAGCACATGAGGGGATATGTCATCAGGACCTGTAGCTTTATGAACATCTAAATCCATCAGCGCTTTGCATACCTCTGTGGCTGTAAGGTTGATGTTCTCTAATACCGGCCCTTGAGCTTCTATCACTGCAATCTGAGGGGGTGGGGTATTTTCTACTGTAAATACTGACTGAAACTCCTTGTTCAATTCTTTGCAGATCTCTTCGTCCGTCTCAGTGATGCTTCCATCCGCTCTCTTTAGCCTAAAAACCTGTTCTTTTACCTTCAGTTTTCCTCTGATAAAGCTGTGGAAAAGCTTGGGATTTTCTTTAGCCTTCCTGGTGATGTCCCTCTCATAATCTCTCTCTGCCTCTCTCCTTTTACTTAGGTAGTCATTTCTTGCTCTTTTGTAGGTTTGCCAGGCATTTATGTTTTTTCTCCTCCTATACCTTTTCCAGCATTTGTCTCTCCACTCCTTAGCTCTTTTACACCCATTATCGAACCATTTCTCTCTGTCATGAATTACACCTACTTTGGTGACAGGTATGCAGCAATCTACTATCTTCCCATATTTCTCACAAAAGATGTCATACATTTCTTGTACAGATTTGTTGTAAAATAAGGTTCTCCAGTCAATAACTGCAAAAAGCTCATTCATTTTGATGTAATCTCCTTTCGGATAGTTCCTCCTCATGTCCTCAGTGCCTCTACTCTCAGGAAGAATGTCTTCAATGATATACTCCATCAACAACACACAGTGGTCACTCTTTCCAATTGGTGGTTCATACTCAATATTTTCAATATCCAACACATTTTCTGTGAACACTAGATCAAGTAGTGATGGCTCATCCCCACCCCTGGCTCTTGTTGGTTCCATTACATGTTGGTGTAGGAAATTCCCTTGTACGCAATCTAGGAATCTTGCCCCAAATGAGTCCTCACCACTGTGTGGGTCAAGATTTATCCAATCTATCTCTTTATGATTAAAGTCTCCCATAATCAAAATCCTACATTTTTTCTCCCGTGCCATGTTAACAACTGAGTTTATGACTTCAATCGTACCTATATGACTTTCCTCATAAAATTCAAGCCTATTTTGGTTCCTTGGTGGGTTGTATACAACAGTTATTATATTGCTCTCTGACCCAGTATTTATGCGAGCAACAAGAAATTCCCTGAACTCACTTTCTATAGCCAAGTTTATTTCTTCAACTTGAATCCTCTCACTTATGAGCAGTGCTATCCCTCCACCAGTCCTCTCAGATCTTTCGACCCTTAGTATTCTGAAGCCCTTAGGAAAAACTGTGACGCTGTTTATGTCCTCACTCAACTTAGTCTCTGTAATTGCTACTATATCTGCCTTACTGTTGTGAATCCTATCTTTTAATTCTACTGCCTTACCAGCTAATCCATCAGCATTTGTGTATAACAATCTTAATGAGGCCCCATCCCCTGATCTTCTGTCATTATCTTCTTTATCTCCCCTTTGTCTGGAAGTATTCTGTAACGAAAATTTTTCTTCTCTTCTTCATTTCTTTCATCATTTAACCTTCTTGCCTCTTGCAACAAGTTTTTGATCTTTCCCATCTCTTCCTGTGTTCTGTATCGTCTAATGAACACTTCTTTGCATTCTTGAAGGTCTTTTAGACTTTTTTTTCTCAACAATATTTCCCTACATGTCTCCCCTCTCTCAAAGGTTACTTTTGTTGGTCTCGGCTTTCCTTCCCTCGAATATTTACCTAGTTGGTGTATGTTTACAATATGTGTGTGCTTGTGTGTGTGTGTGTATTCCCCTCTAATCCCTATAGCATACAATAAAATCAAATTTCAACTGTATTACTCCTCTCTCCTATGGGAAGAAAGATGGAAGGATTGCCAATTATAACTTTTAGTATCATTCTCCGACATGCCGGGAAGAAGAGAATGAAGTTATTATTCTCATCTAATAGTTTTTACGGCAAAAAAAAAGTCTGTATTTAATTAATAATCTCAGCAAACACTAATTTGTATTAAAGATGTAATAATAACAATAGTAATAACAATTGTAATAATAATAATAATAATAATAACAATAGTAATAACAATTGTAATAATAATAATAATAATAATAATAATAATAATAATAATAATAATAATAATAATAATAATAATAATAATAATAATAATAATGATAATAATAATAATGAAACTGGTGTTACTCAATTCCAAATTAAAATTCTTTATTTCAGATAAATATATTTAGTAACATGGTTTTAATGTCTTTTGAGTTAGCAAGAGAGTGTATACATTAAATGAATTATAATATGATTCATAAATAAGATAAAAAAAATGCTACAATATTAATATTTATACTCAAAAGAATAACATTAAAAAAAATGAAGCTAATTGAAATGTGTAATAATTGTGAATCACCATGAAGCATCTTTTACATTCCAGAGCAATGGCGCTGTGAGTGTCCTCTTCTGGGTTCATATTTTTGCACCCAGGAAACTCTTGCCTCTGAAGTCATAATATCAAATTTCCAATTATCCACATTATTAGAGTCACTTTTAAACACTCGTCTTTACTGCTTCAGCAAAGTATCCACAATTTATGAAAGATATATTCAGTTTTATGATGCTGCTGAATAATGAAGCCATTTATAGTACTTAGTCTGAAGTAAGGCTAGGCTATGTGATGTTTAAGAAGAAATTGCTGATATATGTCAGGATAGATATGGTTACTTGTATATGTAGGACCTCCAATTATTCACTTAATCACATTGTTAAAGGCCAATTTCAATTGTTTTAAGCATTGACCTCCTGAAAGTATCTTTATAATTCCAAAGACACCAACCAGACACTGGCATACAATATAATTTGAACAAGACTAAAAGGACCTCAATGCTACACTGAGAGGAGTTTCTTAGAACAGGAAAGACACTGGAGTAAAACCTGTTCAGTCGTAGTTCTACATGCTTTTGATCATGCAAAGTACTCTCAAAATATCCTAAATATTTATAATGATTAACTACATCTAAAAATTCATCCACAGATTTGACATTAGGAGGCCAATTTTGTCGAGAAGTCCTACTGAAAAAACATATATTTATTTTTGTCATCTGAATAATGCAATAATATTCACTCTTGTCAGGTCTATAGAGTAATCACACTAATTACTGAATCTATGTTTTGAATAAAAAAAAGGAGGATTATATGACTCCTGTCTCACTCTACGTTCCAATACAATGTCACTGCTAGTAGTAATAGTAGTAGTAGTAGTAGTAGTAGTAGTAGTAGTAGTAGTAGTAGTAGTAGTAGTAGTAGAAGAAGAAGAAGAAGAAGAAGAAGAAAAAGAACAAAAATTTATATCCACTTCTACCTTTACCAATTTCCTTTTCCTCTGTCGTAAACGTACTCTTTCACTGACTATATTCTCTTGCAAGGCATTCTAGTTATTACACTATCTCACACAGGGCATATAAATATGCACATTTCCATGCATGAATATATATATATATATATATATATATATATATATATATATATATATATATATATATATATATATATATATATATATATATATATATATATATATATATATATACATTTATAAATATAATACTACTTTTAGTCAACTATTCTTACAATAATAAAGTACTTCCTTACATCAAGTAAAGAAGATTTGTTTTGAAGATAAAAATAAAAATAAGATAAAAAACTTATATATATATATATATATATATATATATATATATATATATATATATATATATATATATATATATATATATATATATATATATCCATAAGCCATTATTCTCCTTAAAAAGGGAGTGGTTAAGTCAAGGCAAACTACTTTTTACTCTTTGGGAAGAGAAAATACAGAGGAGAGAATTCTGAGTCCCCTCGCTGCGCCCTATTTAGTAGACTCTTACGACACGCAGGGGAACACGAAGGAAGTATTGTAGCCCCCTCCCACATATATACAAAGTTTCTACTCCAGGAAGGCTTTACAGCCTGTCAGTGGGATCAGTCCGACAATAAATCCTTTAGAAAGTGTGGCATTGAGGAATTCAGACTCAATGCCACATTCTGTATACAGATACATGTATGACTGCGTGTATTTACGCATGAAAGGATGTATGAATGCATGTATCTATCAATTTATCTATCTATCTATATTTATATTTAACTCTCTCTCTCTCTCTCTCTCTCTCTCTCTCTCTCTCTCTCTCTCTCTCTCTCTCTCTCTCTCTCTCTCTCTATCTATCTATCTATCTATCTATCTATCTATCTGTCTATCTATCTACGCATGAAAGAATGTATGTATGCATGTGT
>JAXCGZ010021005.1:85000-97992 GCA_037179515.1 Halocaridina rubra | reverse complement strand
AATAATTTTTATCCCTAACTGGGAGTCAAACCAAATACACATAATTAGTATGCCAAGGCACTAGCAACTACACCACAGAAGGTCTAAAAGAGAAACCAACCTCACCGCTTAGCTGCTATACAAGGAATGAACTCATTCTATATATATATATATATATATATATATATATATATATATATATATATATATATATATATATATATATATATATATATATATATATATAGTAGGAAAATGACCATCAATGAAAACAACGAAAATATATTTGAAGTACTTATTAATTTCGTGACCTCATTTGGCCACCTTCTCAAAGTACTTTGAGAAGGTTGCCAGATAAGGTAACGAAATTAATAAGTACTTCAAAATATATTTTCGATGTTTTCTTTAATGGGATTTTTCCTAACATTTTAGCCTGTATGTTAACAGTTCAGTGTTTATATATATATATATATATATATATATATATATATATATATATATATATATATATATATAAATATATGTATATATATATATATATATATATATATATATATATATATATATATATATATATATATATATATATATATATATATATATATATATATTATATACATACATATATACATACGAATATTATTCATTAAAGTTAAATGCTTACTATGCTATTTTTCCTTAGATTAGGATATATAGCAGTAGCAAGAGACAACACTGTATCTGAATCTGCCATTCTTTTAATCTATTTTTATTCTGTTTCTGTTTTCCCAGGAGTTTACCTGTACAAAAGTATCTCTGTGCTGGGTGCGTAAACTTCGAAAATTGTATCTTTTCATGTTTTTCTGGTCTATATAATTTTAATCAAATCTCGATTGCGAGACAATGTGGTATCTGTGCTATTCAAAAGTCAAATTTAAGGAAGAAAGTTTCGGTTTTACGTCACGGATTCCCTTTTCAAGCAAGGGCTATGACGGTTGCCGTCTTGCGAAGGACTTGTTTCGGCAGATGTAATCGTTACCCTGAGTGCATGCCTTTGCTAACCTCAGACCGTGATGGGGCGCAAACCCTAGACCTGACACCTCAGAGTCGCGGACGCTACCGTTTTAGCCACGGTGACTACAATTTAAGAAAGAGAGGTACAGGCAAATCCAGAGAAATAATGCTGTCTCTTGTTAAAGTTACAAATCCTAATCTAAGGAGAACCAACATATATATAGAATTGAGAACTTATTTTTTTTTTTCTGTGAGATTTTGAAATCTACATTCCATTGCAGTCCACTCAAATGAAACCTCAACTCTATGAGGGTTAAAATTATATTTTTTTTTTCACATCCTGTATATTACTGTGAACTTTCCTGTCATCTTAGTCATACTAGTTTTTTCCGGCAATAGTTATTTTATTTGATATAAAGTATTTTACCTGCATTCCATTCATTTCCCCCTTTTACCGTATTTGTGAATATTTGTGCCTTTTAATTGCAATAAAACATTTAAACTTTGAAAAAGTGGAAATCAAAATACCAAATAAAGAGATTTTCCAAATATGATGATGCTTATGAAATATTTCCATGATAATTGCTGCTGGATACTGCCTGTGAAGCTTTTTAATTTGCATTCATAAGCTACGTGTACGTTTTACTTTTATTAAGGATTTTACATTAGTTTCCAAACTAACAGTCTAGGCTCCAAAACCTTTGTTTGTTTGACTCTCATAATAAATAAAGCAGGAGCGCAATAGACATGTCCTGTTTGTTATTCCTCTCTAAATATAATTTGAATTACGGAAATTAATTTATATTGTATTATTTTGTAAGTGGGTTTAATTAATTTCGATACATTTATGCTTTGTAATTTTTAGCTTTAACCCAGATGCAAAATATATTTGCAAAACTGACGTTATTTTTAGAATTGTTTTAATCACATAGTTTATATTAGAGCTTTTTATGATCCATTATGCTTTTTATTATTTTAAATAATAATAATAATAATAATAATAATAATAATAATAATAATAATAATAATAATAATAATAATAATAATAATAATAGTAATAATAACAACAATAATAATAATAATAATAATAATAATAATAACAATAATAATAATAACAATAATAATAATAATAATAATAATAATAATAATAATAATAATAATAGTAATAATAACAACAACAATAATAATAATAATAATAATAATAATAATAATAATAATAATAATAATAATAATAATAATAATAATAATAATAATAATAACAATAATAATAATAATAATAATAATAATAATAATAATAATAATAATAATAATAATAATAATAATAATAATAATAATAATAATAATAATAATATTAATAATAATAATAATAATAATAATAATAATAATAATAATAATAATAATAATAATAATATTAATAATAATAATAATAATAATAATAATAATAATAATAATAATAATAATAATAATAATAATAATAATAATAATAATAATAATAATAATAATAATATTAATAACAATAATAATAATAATAATAATAATAATAATAATAATAATAATAATAATAATAATAATAATAATATTAATAATAATAATAATAATAATATTAATAATAATAATAATAATAATAACAATAATAATAATAATAATAATAATAATAATAATAATAATAATAATAATAATAATATTAATAATAATAATAATAATAATAATAATAATAATAATAATAATAATAATAATAATAATAATATTAATAATAATAATAATAATAATAATAATAATAATAATAATAATAATAATAATAATAATAATAATAATAATAATAATGATAATAATAATAATATTAATGATAATAATAATAATAATAATAATAATAATAATAATAATAATAATAATAATAATAATAATAATAATAATAATAACAATAATAATAATGATAATAAAAAATGTAAATAGCAGTAATCAATATATAATTTTGATGATTGCACCCAGTGTCCTGAATCTCTCACCACATCAAAAGTCAGATAAAACATTTCAGTCATTGAATGACAAATTTGTTGAACATGATCATTAGTGAATCATAAAAGTATATTATTATCATTTGAGAGGAATTCAAAAGATCTCGTCACTGTTCCAGAAAATCATTACAGCATTTCAATGGATGCCTAAAATTACGTCTCGCTTATATGCATTTTCATTCCTTCTCTAAAAATAAATTGTTCCCGCATTTGAAAGTTTTTTTTTCTTAGTCATATATTTTCTTTTCTCATCATATATGTTCATATTGCATATACATATTTCATTCTATGTCGACTAAATTGATAGTAATGTATATATGTATTGGTGAGTTTTTGTCGCTTCCAAAATTCTTCATATTAGAAAAAAACTGGCATTCAATCATGGTGCATACATCTCTTATTCTTATTTTTATCTTTTATGTATACTTATGATCATTACTGTCGTTCAAATTGAATTTTTAAGATAACCTTGACGCAGTTTAGTTAAAATAAAATAATATTTTTTTCTGGCTGATAATTTCTGTTATATAAGTGAAATATGCAAGGCATGTTGGAGCAACTTTGTAGAGGTAGTCCCAATATATATATATATATATATATATATATATATATATATATATATATATATATATATATATACATATATATATATATATATATATATATATATATATATATATATATATATATATATATATATTTTTTTTTTCACACACACACACATACACACACACACACATATATATATATATATATATATATATATATATATATATATATATATATATATATATATATATATATTTATATATATATATATATATATATATATATATATATATATATATATATATATAACCAAATAAACACATTACCATATGTGAAAACATGAATCATATTTACCCTGGCCGGGACTTGAACCTGGGACTTACAATTACTCAACTAAGGCGCTACCAACTACACCACAGAAGGTTAAAAGGAAACAGACCTCACAGCTTATATCTGTTATACTAGGAATGAACGCATTCTATCTGAATGCCACTATGTTCATATTACAGTTTCCCCAACCTCACTCGTGGTTTCGTTTTCACATTTAATTCAACTCCCAATCTCATTCGAGACCATTATATACAAGCAACTCTCCCGTCCACCTTTAATCACCTTGACCAAGTTGTACGTGTAGTCAAGTATATATTCACAATGAAACCGTGATATTAAGAATGCTGTGTTATCCAGGAAAATTATACTCAGGACATCAGGGGACTCGATCTCGCGTCACAAACTACAAAGTCATGCTGCTTACACCAAATGAGCTAGTAAAAGAAACAAAAGTCTACATATCGTGCCGCAGCCAATATAAGCACGTATCTCTCCCGTCTACTTTTAACTGAATTAATAAGGTTGTACTTGGAGTTCAGTATATATATATATATATATATATATATATATATATATATATATATATATATATATATATATATATATATATATATATATATATATATATATATATATATATATATATATATGTATATATATATATATATATATATATATATATATATATATATATATATATATATATATATATATATATATATATATATATATATATATATATATATATATATATATATATATATGCACACACAGATCCATGTATTATTCTACCTAAAAAAAAATCACCATTTAAAAAGAAATAAAGAAAGTTAAATCACAGTCCACAAGTCATAAGGCAGTTGGAAATAACTTGTAAACTTATTTTTTTTTTCTAATTCGCCTTCAACCTGATGGAATTTGGGGCACTGGGTGTCAGCTGCACGCCCCACTTGCAAATCACAAACTTTCACCTGTTGGTAGAAAACTTATAATGGACTGGAAAAGATGAAGAAAAAGAAGCAGAAGAAGAGAAATTGAAGAGAAACGAGGAAGAGCAAACAGCAGGAAAATAGGAAAAGAAAATATGAAAAGTACAAAAGAAGAAAATAAGGAAAAAAAGGAAAAAAAAGAGAGAGGACGAGAAGAATAATAAAGAAGAAAAGTGGAAGAAAAGTGGAAGAAAAGAGGAAAAAGACGAGATGAGAAAAAAGCGAGAAAAAAGAAAAGAACAAAGGAAGAAGACCAAGAACAAAATATAAAAAAAGAAATTAAAAAGAAAAAATAAACAGAATAGAGAAGAGGAAGAAAAATGAAAAAAGAAAAAGATTGAAAAAAGAAAAAAGAACAAGATGAAAGAGGGAGAAAAAGAGTAAAGGATAAATGAATGGAAAAGAGTAAACAAAATCCGGGAAGGTGAAAAGAAGAACAGGAATAGAGGAGGAAAATCAGCAGCAAAATAGAAAAAAAGAAGAATAGAAAAGGAGAAAGAAAAGAAAAAAGAAGAGGAAGAGAAAAAAGAGAAAAGAAGATTAGAAAAAGAGAGAGAACAAAGAAGAATAATGAG
This sequence comes from Halocaridina rubra, assembly GCA_037179515.1. NCBI lineage: Eukaryota > Metazoa > Arthropoda > Malacostraca > Decapoda > Atyidae > Halocaridina > Halocaridina rubra. The sequence goes on along the minus strand of JAXCGZ010021005.1, from coordinate 92,562 downwards.
AGGAGAGCAAGATGAAAGATGGGCAAAAGAAGTAAAGAAGAAATGAAGAAAGGAGAGTAAAGAGAATCAAAGAAGAAGAAAAGAAAGAAAGGTGATAAAAGAAGAAACCGGGTGAAAAGAGGAGGAAAAAGTAGAAAAGAGGAGGAAAAAAGTAGAAAAGAGGAGGAAAAAAGTAGAAAAGAGGAGGAAAAAGTAGAAAAGAGGAGGAAAAAGTAGAAAAGAGGAGGAAAAAGTAGATAAGAGGAGGAAAAAAGTAGAAAAGAGGAGGAAAAAAGTAGAAAAGAGGAGGAAAAAAGTAGAAAAGAACACTAAAAGACGGAAAAAGGAAAAGTGAAAAAAATGAAGCGAAGAGGAGACGAAACGAAAAGAAGCAGAGAAGAGAAGAAGAATTAAAAGAAGAAAAGAACAAAGGAAGGAGTGTAGATGAAATAAAAAGGAGAGGATGAGAAGAAGAAATAGAAATAAGAAAAGTAAAAGAAGGAAAGAAAAGAAAAGAAAATAAGAGAAAATATGAGAAAACAAGAAGAGGTAAAAAGAAAAAGGAGGAAAAGAAAGAGAAAAGAAGGGAAAAGAAACTAAAAGAAGAAAGCAAAAAGAATATAAGAAAGAATGAAAGCAGAAAAGAAGAAAAGAGGTTAAAAAAAAGAAAAATGGAGATAAAAGAAGAAATGAAGAGGAAAAGAAGACATGACTAAGATAAGAAGAAAAGAAAAAGAAAAGAAAAAAGAAAACAGAAATAAGAAAAAGAAAAGAAAAAAGAAAAAAGAAATATGAAAAATAAAAATAAAGGAAGAAGAAGAAGAGGAAGAAGAAGAAGAAGAAGAAGAAGAAGAAGAAGAAGAAGAAGAAGAAGAAGAAGAAGAAGAAGAAGAAGAAGAAGAAGAAGAAGAAGAAGGAGAAGAAGAAGAAGAAGAAGAAGAAGAAGAAGGGTCAAATGAAAAAGAAGAAAAATAATAGAAAGAAGAAGAAGAAAAAAAGAGTAGAAAGAGTATGAAGAAGAAAGCGAAAGAGAAGAAAAAAAAATTAAGAGGATTTTAGAGGATTGTAGAAGCTTTTAAAAGATTCCAAAATATCTGAGAGGAATATGAAGATGAATTTGATGAAAAATATGAAGGAGATTAGTAAGATGTAAAGGATGAAGGCGATGAAATGATGCCTTGCTTGGTAACCACTACTTCATTTTAGCTTCCAAGATATCACCAACAGATATGGATGCTCAAAGGTGAAAACATTATTACTTTGACTTACCTTAATCGACTGCAATGAGTAGTCACCGTGGCTCAAGCGGTAGCGTCCGCGACTCCGAGGCGTCAGGTCGAGGGTTCGCGCCCCGTCACGGGCTAAGGTTAGCAAGGGCATGCACTCAGGGTAAGGATTACATCTGCCAAAACAAGTCCTTCGCAAGAAGGCAACTGTCCTAGCCCTTGGTAGAAAAGGGAGTCCGTGACGTAAAACCGGAACAAATCGACTGCATTGAAGAATCTTACAATTATATTTTTGGCACAGTTGCTTAAGAAATTATTATTTTTTTTTATATCAAACAATAACACTGCATCCATCTGAAATAAGTCATAACAGTTACTACTACTACTACTACTACTACTACTACTACTACTTACTACTACTACTAATAATAATAATAATAATAACAGCAACAACAACAACAATAATAATAATAACAACAACAACAACAACAACAACAATAACAACAGCAGCAGCAACAACAACAACAACAACAATAATAATAATAATAATAATAATAATAATAATAATAATAATAATAATAATAATAATAATAATAATAATAATAACAATAATAATAATAATAATAATAATAATAATAATAATAATAATAATAATAATAATAATAATAATAATGATATAATAATAATAACTACACAACAACACAACAACAACAACAACAACAATAACAACAGCAGCAACATCAACAACAACAACAATAATAATAATAATAATATTAATAATAATAATAATAATAATAATAATAATAATAATAATAATAATAATAATAATAATAATAATAATAATAATAATAATAAATAATAATTACAATAACGCCAAATCCTTTATTTTGCATTTCTTTATTAAGTCAGTAATATTCCTCTCTCTCTCTCTCTCTCTCTCTCTCTCTCTCTCTCTCTCTCTCTCTCTCTCTCTCTCTCTCTCTCTCTCTCTCTCTCTCTCTCTCTCTCTCTCTCTCTCTCTCTCTCTCTCTCTCTGTTCTTGTTTGATACTGAAAACACGTCTACCCTGATAGATTTAGTTATTACAAATTAAAAAGAAATTATAATTCACTCTGATGTTCTCCCAAGCCCCATTGCTGACCACGAAATGCTTTCAATGATCTTAAATTTACGTAAACCAAAGCCTGAACCCCAAATAGTTACATATCGTTGCAGAAAAAAATATAGTCCAAACATTTTTTGCAATCTTCTTCTTAATGAATCAGAAACTTTGAACAGCATCTTGAACACCGATAATGTAAACCTTCAAGTAGATATATTTACAAATACATTCATTAAATGTCTCAATAGCTGTTCACCGGTAGTTACAGTACAGCTAACTAGACCCTTTGCCCCAATGGATCGATGAGAACTTAAAGAAATCAATAAAAGAAAAAAATGAGTTACAGTCAGAGCTAAGAAAAGACAGAGGTAATGACGAACTTACAAATCAATTCAAACATAGAAAGAAAAGTGTTGAACGAGCGCTAGACGATGCTAAAGACAATTACTTCAAAGAAAAATTTAATTCTTGCAGGGGTAACAGTCGGGAATCATGGCGGGTTTTTAAAGACATGTTACCTGGTTTAAAGAATTCCAAGTCACCAAATTATGACAAACCGTTAGAGAAAGCTAACGAATTTAATGAATATTTTTCTGAAATTGGAGAACAAGCTTTTAGAAAATCTCAAGAAGGAATGGAACATACGCCACTATCACACTGGGCAAGCGAATCCCCATATCCTAATATCGCTCGCTTTAGACCACAACCTGTAGATGTAAACACAGTCATTTTAACTTTCAAAAATCTTAATGAAACAAAATCAGTAGGCTCAGACGATATACCGTTCAGATATTTGATGGATTCTCTTCCAATTTTAATTTTTTATATTACAATCATTGTTAATACGTCAATAGTGACAGGTATATTCCCTAATCTATGGAAGCACCCATATGTACTACCTTTTTATAAAAAATGGGGATATAGATGCTGTCGGAAACTACAGACCCATCTCTTTATTACCAATTCTTTCAAAGGTCCTAGAAAAAATAGTGGAAACACAGCTCATGTCATTTCTAGAAGCGAATTCTTTGTTCTCAGAGAGTCAACACGGCTTCCGAAGATACTTGTCAACAGAAACAGCGTTGTTAAAGGTCACAGAACGCATTTATAGTTACATGGATAACCAACAAGTATCTCTTCTGTTATTGCTAGATCTGTCAAGGGCATTCGATAGTGTATCCCATGATATTCTTCTAAGGAAATGTAATAAATTAAATATCGATGAATTCTGGTTCTGTGATTATTTAAAAGATAGATGCCAGTCTGTAAATATCAATTCTGTTGTGTCAACACCTAGAAATGTGAAATTTGGGGTTGCTCAAGGAGCAATCCTAGGACCTGTTTTGTTTTTAATCTATATAAATGATATGGCAGAAGTTCTTGAAAAATATTTTTTGGTACAGTATGCGGATGATTGTCAGTTGGTATTATCTGATTCAGTATGTAATGTAGAAGATCTTTTAAAGTTAGCAGAATATGCATTGGATGAGGCAAAAGTATATTTTCAGAAAAATGGATTGAACGTGAACGAACGAAAAACTCAATGCATGTTTGTTGGTTAACGCCAGTTAATATCTCTTCTCCCCCCTAATATCAAGATTAATTTTGGTAGTACTGTGATCACACCATATGTATCTGTAAAGAATTTAGGAGTCAATATGGACACTTATCTCTTATATGACGTACATATCAGTCATATTGTCAAGAAGGTAAACGGCGTATTAATGATGATAAATAGAATAAAAGATAGATTCGATAAATCAATGAGAATCATGGTTGTTCAGTCACTAGCCCTTAGTATAATGAATTACTGTTCCAAAATATGGGGCATGACCACTAAACAGCAGCTTGACAGGGTTCAAAAAGTTGAAAATTTCGCAGCAAAAATAGCTACAGGAGGAGCTAAAAAATATGACCACGTCACCCCAATCTTAAAGGAACTAAATTGGTTAAAAATTGAATCCAAAATAGAATTTGATATCTGTGCCTTTACTTATAAAATATGCCATAACTTACTTCCTTCCTGGCTATTTTCTTTTCCCTCTGTAAGTGACGTGAACCCACGTTCTACTCGACAATCTAGAGATCTATTTGTGCCAAGAACAAGAACAGATTTGGGAGGAAAGTCAATAACTGTTAGAGGACCTAGAGACTGGAACAACATCCCAGATGATGTAAAAGACTCCTCATCTTTTCAAGCATTTAAAAGGAAGCTTAAATCTTATTTTTTCAATTAACAATACAATCAATAACTGTAATAGATGAGAAAGCTCATTATTTTAAATTTTTTGACAATATTTTTTTTAGATGTATAAGCTCTCACAGTAAAGATTTTATTTTGTATATAGTAAGTAATTTACAGTACCTTGTACTGTAAAGTATGAAGAATAACCAATGTATCTTTTGGAAATAAACTTTTTGATTTTTTATCTCTCTCTCTCTCTCTCTCTCTCTCTCTCTCTCTCTCTCTCTCTCTCTCTCTCTCTCTCTCTCTCTCTCTCTCTCTCTCTCTCTCTCTCTCTCTCTCTCTCTCTCTCTCTCTCTCTCTCTCTCTCTCTCTCTCTCTCTCTCTATATATATATATATATATATATATATATATATATATATATATATATATATATATATTAGTACTGCATACATACATGGCCTCATTTCCCTTTATAAAAGGGTGGCCGAGCCAAGAAACACGCATTTACCACGAGCCACACATACCATAACTACTCCTCTTAGCCTATGGAAATAAAGGGTTGCCACATTTCCCACCTACCACCCTGCTTGGGTCACCCATAAGGTAGGTGGGCAAGGATATTCTACAATGAGGCCCGTCAGCCGCAGCTGACTTACCCCCAACGTGTCATCACATGGCAACTCCCCTTACATCCGTCTTCACTATTCACTGAGCTAGCAGTTGCGAGATATCCCTTTGGACCGCGTCACCTATACACAATCTTCCTCCACTCATTCCTATCTCTTGCACACTCTCTTCCTTGCTCCACTGACATTCCACGTGCATTCAAAACCATTTTCACGCCACCCAGCCATCCCATTCTAGGTCTCCCTCTTGGCCTAACTCCAATCACTTCTGCAGTCTACACTATCTTCGATATTCGTTGGTAACTCAACACGATTCTTGCCATCACACAGCCAAGAATCGCTTAGCTACTTATGAAAGCAACGCAGGCGTGACACCACAAGCTTTCTAACACATTTAGAACGTGCTCCAGTCACAAGTTGTTAAGAGTGAGCACACATCATAGCCGCTGATACATCGAATTTGATATATATATTTTTTTTATTTAAATTTGTATTTTATAAAAAAGGAGAAATCGACCTTAAAATGATTGATAAATTTACTGATTTTTGTGATGGCTGGATTTACTACACACTGATATTAACAGACTTGTAAGAGTTCAGTATTAATAGCCCATTCTCATATTCTCCCCTTTAATAATTAAATTGCTCCCTGTGGGGAATGCGCCCCACGTTTGGAACCACTGTTCTAAATTTTCGTTGGACCTATGTATCAAAACCTTGTTCAAACTGTTACTGGAAAAGAAAATGGTAAAAGCAAAAGACTAATGTATGGAAGATCGTGGAAACTGAATCATTTGCTACGCGCCGATGACACAGCACTGTTGTTGGCTGCTACTGAAAATGAATCGCTTGGGACTGAGTTTGTTAGGGTGCGTTGAAGAAGTTGCGACTGAATACTGGTAAGAGTAAAGTCATGAGATGGTAGCCCTTTATCCCCAAGGAGCTAAGAGGAGTAGTTGAGGTATGTGTGGATCGTGGTGAATGCGTGTTTCTTGGCTCGGCCACCCCCTTGCAAGGGAGAATAGGGCCATGCATATGTATGTGTATGTATATAACAGCGGCACGACTTTATGTACAAAAAATAATGTTTTCCAGTAAAATTGAACAACACTGATATGTTTACACTTTGTGACTGACTATAGAAATAGAAGTTGCGTTGATAGTTTTCGGGCACTCTAAAAATACACCAAGTAAAGACGAACAACCTCACATATCACATGTAAAAATTAGTTTAGACTGATGTATTACAATATTTTACTAGCATAATGAGCTGGCATTTACTCATCGATATAATGGCACTTAAATTTCATGTAGCTTATAGTCTTAGAATACTTTCGGAAGTTATATACCCAATATTACTTCACATAAAGATGAAACCACCTAACTACCAAAGAGAGAGAAAAAAGGAGTAAACATTGTAATAGTATTTTACTAGAAGCTGATTCAGAATAATTTTGTACAATACCCCTTAAGTTACACGTGGATTACAATCTTCTTAAAGTGTCTAAAAAAGTTATAATTTTTTAATACACCATTTAAAGTTTAGTAAACCTAGTATATATATATATATATATATATATATATATATATATATATATATATATATATATATATATATATATATATATATATATATATATATATATATATATATATATATATATATATATATATATATATATATATATATATAAGCAATAACAGAACGCATTAGAATAAAATTTTCCTAAAATTCGAGCTTGTATGTACTCATTTATTTATGTGAACAAACTCTTTTAACTGCATCAGCTGTACCCACAGCATATCATTCAAGACAAGAAAAGAAAAGAATAAAATGGTAGGATTCTTTCCCAAGGAAAAGTTATATTGGGTTTTGTGAAGACATTCATAAAAACTTTGAAACCACAAACAAGGGTTATGAATCACACCCTTATTGAGGTCATAATTATCCAGAAGGTTTCTGTTATTATTTCATTTCTTTTAAATTATGACCCAAGGAATTCTATTGTATCTTTAAAACTATGTTGTGGGATTTTATGATATCTATTTATCGATGTCACTGATACATAGTCAGGGCTATAATACACACGCACACACACACACACACACACACACACACACACACACACACACACACACACACACACACATATCCCCTCATGTGCTTAAAAAATGCGCAAACACAATATCAGTGGCACTAAGTATCATATTTAAGGAGTCACTGGAGTCGGGGGAGATTCCAAGATGCTGGAAACAAGCAAATGTGATACCTATCTTCAAAAAGGGAAGGAGGGATACGGCTCTGAACTATAGACCAGTTTCCTTGACCAGCATAGTTTGCAAACTTATGGAGAAACTACTAAGGAAACATATCTCTCTTCACTTGGAATCCTTCAACTTTTTGTCAGTGAGGCAACATGGCTTCAGAGAAGGAAGAT
>JAXCGZ010021005.1:67500-80000 GCA_037179515.1 Halocaridina rubra | reverse complement strand
GAATAACTAAATCATAAATGATAATTAGAGTGCAAATACAGCACAATAAGTGACTGAGATGTTTTTGTCTCTATTTAACTGATTTTATTGTCAGAGTGAGAATGGCAGACAGATAGACAAAGAAGTTGTTTACTGGGGAGGTTACTGCTGTGGCTGGGTACCTCAGTGGGGGGTTGGGGACTGCGCCGGCTGGCGACCACCCTACGGGTCTCCATGGCCTGTTCCACCCAACCGTGGGTGTAGAATCTATAAAAAGAAAAAAGTCCAATAACACAGGAAGGAATATGTGATTTGTTTAAAATTGTAAAGTTTATATGTTTGATTCTGGAGTGCAATGAGAAGAGCGAAATTATATATATATATTTTTTTCTCTTCAGTTATTCCCACTTCATGTTAGGTCGATGAATTTAAACACCCTTCTCTACGCATTTCTTTTGAACGCACAATCCCAAGCTAGGCTCATCTCCTTCGAGTCTTGTTTTATACAACTGAGCCACTTCACCATTGGTATTCATTTTTGCCTAGCCAGTTTAGCTCCATATTTGCTTTTATAACACATCATCGTCATCTTCCTTACTCATAACATGAACGCACAAATCCAGTGTTCGCGATTCCATTATACATATAATAATTCGCCTACTCTCTTAGGCCCAATTTCTTAAACAGTGTAAACCTAGGATACCATATTGTTAGTCAGCTAGACACACACAAATGGATTTCATAAACGCATCTGATGCGGTTCTGTGTATGGCTAGGATCCCACATTGGATCCTAGCCATACACAGAACCCATCAGGTGCGTTTATGAGATCCATTTGTGTGTGTCTAGCTAACTAACAATATGGTATCCTAGGCTTACACTGTTTAAGAAATCAGGCCTTTGTGTCTCCAACCCATTTGTTTCAGATTTTGCCCAACTTAGTTGTTCTTGTAAAGAGTTAAGAACTGAAGGATAAATACAATTCAGCGATAATGAAAGTTTGTCAGCATGGTGATTATGGTTGTATTCACCAGACATGTTGATGGCAAAATGCTAATTTTAATATATAATAGCAACATATTAATGCAAGAAGTATGATTTTTCTTTTAATTTTCATACATATATTTGAATTAGATAAATATGTATATATGCATTATAAAAAAAAACCCTAACTTATATTGCATTCCATTCTGGAAACTCCTAAGCTTGACTATGTAATCTGCATGATCACGTAACTAGAAATCGTATAAACAGCGACAAAATTTTCGAGTAAAAAAAAAAAAGGATTTGTAAATAAGATGTCAGTGATTATGAACACTAGAATTTAAATACAAAAATGTTTCCAGGTACCTGGTTGATAGTACAGAACTTGGAGTAATGCATATATTAAAAGTTAACAACAACAGGTATGCAAATCAACAAACTAATAAGTAAGACGTGAACAGAATTTATGATGAGAAAATGATGATAATAATAATAATAATAATAATAATAATAATAATAATAATAATAATAATAATAATAATAATAATAATAATAATAATAATAATAATAATAATAATAATACTAATAATACTAATAATAATAATAATAATAATAATTATAATAATAATAATAATAATAATAATAATAATAATAATAATAATAATAATAATAATAATAATAATAATAATAATAATAATAATAATAATAATAATAATTAATAATAATATTAGAGTAATAATAATCGCCATAAAGACTTGTTTTACACTACTTCGCCTAAGGCTTAAATGCAGATATAATGTAATTGAATTAATATTACACAAGGGAAATCATTGATCGTTGATAATTGCACACAAACAAACAAACAAACAAATATATGAACTAATACAAGGGAACAACAATGAAAATGGAATATAGGTGAATTGAAGGCACCAAATAAATTGTAATAACAATTGAAATGATTAATAAAAACGCAATTATTACTAATAATTATAACAATGATAACAATACTTGCAATTATCATGAGCATCATCATCATCACTATTATTGCACTAGTAATAATAATAGCTATTAAATATTTGATACATAAGCTTGAATATAATAGTTATAAAATATACTAAATATGGCAATAAAGATTATTGACGGTTTTACCAAGTTAGGTATCGGATAATTAGTTTTTGGAGAATCGAATTTGGTTTGATTGTTGCTAATTGTTCGAAAGAAATCTATACAATTAACACTTGAAAGGTGGTGAAGGAGGAGGCATTTTTATCATGCTCTGGAATATCGTTCCATAGAGATAATCCTCTTCATATAATTATTCTTATCGGCCTCTATATTTGTTCTAATAACAGAGGAATCATTGGTCTGTCTTGTGCTGTTCCCACCTATGTCCTGACTGTTGGCATATCTAATAAGCAGTTTGGTAAGTAATGGTTTAATATTTTAGATACAATAAATAGCATTACCGACCTCAATTTCTCCTCTTAGTTATTCAAGTTTCTTGATCGTCGGTTTTTTTTTGTGTGGTCATATATCCCTATTCCTCCTAAGGTAACCATAATATGTTCCATCCTCTCTGTTTACCTCTTTACATATAGAATGACATGAGTATTTTTCCAAGCCTCAAGAAACCTGTTTGTGATGATGGAGGCATTTGTAAGGATTGTAATATTGAATATAATCACCAGTAGTGTATCTGTAACAATTTGTATGGGTTTATTAGGCTTTTGATGGCTTAGAATGATAATTGTACTGTAAAAGTCATTAAGTTTAAAATACTTCACCATTTTAATACTGGAAGACTACTGACTAAAATGATAAATAAATGAGTTGATATTTTCTTGTGTTTTCATATATTCCGTATCAGCATTTACAAAACAGCTGTTAGAGATTTCTGCTTTATATTATAATTTACTGATTATTTCATGTTCATCGAGTTATTCTTTCCATAGATAATAGTATTTGTTAACAGTTACCTTGTTTCTGTCGTTTCTTATTTGGAGTGTAGAAACTGTTTTTCATGATACTTCTTTTTGCTGTTGTCAGTGGGAAATCTGGCACCGAGTCACATCATCATTGTTCAATTTAAGATCTTTCAGTATCTAATTTCTGAGGGGTTGAGGGCCGGGTTACATTTTTTGTTGTTACGTTAGACGCGCAATTACTTAGGCATGCATGAAGATTTGTGTTAAGATTTCGACTTGCAAATCAACATTATATCTGTTTAGAATATTATTAAAAATACGACTGGTTGATTAATGCTTTATAATAGACATCAGGGTAGAAATGCTAAAATATAGGAGTGTTTTTATATAGAGGCCTCTTTTTGGGATTATTTGTGTTTAGCATTGCAATTATGAATTCATGAAAAGGAAATAATTTCAGCTTTATTTTATAGTAAATGGTCTATTATATTTGCAGAAGTAAGTGTTATACGGGCCAGTTTGTTTCTATTTGTGTTAACTTCGTAGTATTGATTACTCCTTTTATACTATTATCTACTGAGAGTAAAGGGGGGTTTACACGGTCAAACGGTTCGTCGAACGCGGTTCGACAGACAAGTGTTTGAAGTGATGTTCGAACGTGTGAACGGGGTATTTGGTTGTCGAACACGTTACGTGTTCAACAACCAAATACCCCATTCACACGTTCGAACATCAATTCAAACAATTGTCTGTCGAACCACGTTCGACGAACCGTTTGACCGTGTAAACCGCCGTTAAGGTATCGTTAAAGTCACCAAATACATATTGGGGGTTTGCAGCTCACCCTAATGTTTCTGAGCATTTCGAGAAATAGATTGAATGAATTGAAATGAGCTTTTGGATGACGGTAAACACACCTATAATGAGAGATAGTCATTTCTGGTACTGCATAGTAACATATCTTCAAGTCAGTTAGTTTTTGTAGATCTCTCTTTATTTCTGATGCTCTGAAATAACTCCAAACACAAACTTAGACTCAGTTTCGACGTTCATGGTCATGACGAAATCCTCTAAAGACTTGGATATTCTCACTGGTTGCAGGAGAGAAGCAAGTTCCACTTACATATATTATATCCATGTTATAGTTATTTACGGGTCTCATTATCATCTCTACATGAGCTAGAGGGAATTGCATATTCAAGTACATCAGTGACATACTCTTTTCAATCTTCACTGATATTACCAACATTGTAGTTTCTGCTTACTCTCCACCGTCACCATGTTTTAAATCAGCATCTTTGAAATACAAAGAAATCCACATTTATAGTATGTTTTGAGGAGGTAGGTCGAGGGTTCGCGCCCTGTCACGGACAAAGGTTAGTAAGGGCATGCACTAAGGGTAAGATTACATCTGCTAAAACAAGTCCTTCGCATGAAGGCAACCGTCCTAGCCCTTAGTAGAAAAGGGAGTTCGTGACGTAATCTCGAATCATATCAAGCACACTGAAGTCTCTTCCGCATGGCTATCGATAAGAAAAGTTTGCATTGTGTCTCCTTCTGTAGTCTTTCTGAGTAGGTCCATTTTCATACATTTCCATAAACTTTATGTTGCCTATTCCAGTACGGCGGTTGTTTGGGTATGTTTTGGATAATCAGGGTTTCCTGTTATTTCATTCATTCATTTACCTTGGCTGTTTCCCCCCATTTGGGGGTAGCCGACATAAAAGAAAAGAAACAATAAGGGGATTACTTTGCTCTATGGGCTACCTCTGTAAGATGCAGCCCCGTGGTAACAGCAGATGCCCATAAGAGCTGTGTCACAATCGCTCGCCACTCACTCCTATTCCTAGCACGCTCACTTGCTTCCATCAAATCCATCCTCCTATCATTACTTCCGCAAAATGGCTTAACTATAGTTGCTGTGGGCCACTGACTGAGTTTGTATATCACGTTCTCAAATCAATAAGGTACTGTTTCTACAAAGGATTTCCAACATCGTTTTAGGTAAAGCCTTTTGATGTGGATTTCTTCAAAGGAAGCACCTCGATTAGCTAGTTCATTACAAATGTGTCTCTCAAAGGGATTGTCGTGTACATTAATATATATCTGAGCCACTTACTTTGCAGTTACATTACTGAGTGATGTTGAGTATGTTGGGGGGGGGGGGTATGCGAGGGACATCTTGGGTTAGGGATCATAGCTGTGTTAACAGGAGTAGTAGTGAATAACATAATTGGTTTTGTCCTTGTTGGTTATTTGCACTGGATGATGTATCCACGCTTCCTCTTTATTTTTAATTTCATAAAGTACTTCCTTATTTTTTGCTAAGATTGTCACACTCGTCTTTCAAAGCACTGAAGGAATTATGAGTACAGACAAAGTCCACTAGGAAGAATATCGATAACTGAGACATCATTGATGTTAGCTGGTAGCAGTTAATTAACAGGTATAGATGTTTCTGACAACAACATCAACCCAGAGTTATCTCTGTAATAGAAAAGAATTGCAACAAAATATTAATAGGGAAAACATATTGGAAAATATAGCTTTACCATCAGTTTTATATGGCACAAACATTATAAATCTAACAGAGACCGAGATTAAAAGCTACAGAGAATAGAAAATAGGGTTTATAGAAAAAGTTTAGGTGCTACTAAGGCTACAACTGCAGCTACTTTTAAAAGGGAATTAGGAACATCTATAAAAACAAGATTGCTAACTAAAAAACTACAATACACAAACAGTAAAAAAACTGGAAGTAAGAAAATATTAAAAACAATATTAAGGTTGAATAAAGAGGACAATAATGACTGGCAGAAAACCATAGACAGATATATGAAAAAAGTTGAGATAAGTTATAGAGAAGTGAGAAGCTGTACTAAATAGGAAAAAAAAAATGAGGATTCGGGACATTGAAATATGGAAGGAAGTGCTACAAAATAAAAAAAGCTTGACCATATATAGAAAATGGAAAACATAAATCAAAGAAGATATAGATGATAATAGATATTCATCAGAGCTCTTTTTTTAAAGCAAGGACAAATACATTACCATTAAATAATAGACAAATATTTACAGATGGCAAAATTAAGTGTAAAGTATGTGATTCAGAAAATGAGGATCTAACCCACTTTTAATTATGTTGTGAATATTACAGAACAGAAAGAAACAATATTATTGAATTACAACAACCTTATGAAGAAGACCTATGCAGAGTAATTGCAAGATTATTATTTGAAAAGAAAAATTTAGAAGTAAAGAAAGAATATATTAATAAATTTTGGACACTAAGAGAAATAAAGTTAAAGTAAATTCTGAAAGCACGTTAACACACAAAGACAATAAGCAAGATAGGAGGTTCCGATTCACAGGAGATACCTCCGCACTACAACGGAAATGAACTGAACAACGTCTGTTTAAGTATTTTCGTTGTATTTGAAAGATATCCAAACATTCGATGAAGGCCTGTTGGTAAAATATTATTTAGAAACTCAACGGTCATTACACTTATGGTTTGAGTTTGGAAAAGACTGCCAAATCTTCTAACTGCTGGGTTTTCCAAGACGCTTGACTTTATGAGCCATTACTTTTAAAATTGTTTTATGTTTTACCTACCTTTTAATAATACATTATTCCTTATACTGAGGAAAAATTTCTACTAACAGTGAGAGCAACAACTGACTGGTTTCAAATAATACAGCTTTTTAGCTTGGCTTTTACATATCATGATGTGAGTACTGATTAATTGCATCCAATGATGAAATGAACACAATGGAATACAGTTCCCAGATTTGATAAGTCAGCAAGGTTTACTGTTTGTGGTGTCATCACAGATGAAGCCATTGTAGGGTGCTTGTGGGGGTAGAATATTATAAGGGGAGTGGCAGGTAATGCTGGTTGTGCTAGGTACTGGCCTGCAAAGGTATGGTTTGATTCAGCTAAGAAAGAATGTTGTTGAATCTTTGGTACTTGGAACAGAATTCTCGTGACGTCTTCGAGATTTATTTTGAAGTTTGTCGTAGCATATTTTTGAAATAATTGAAGAAATTATTCCATTATCTAACCGAAGCTCGTTTAAGGTTCTATTTCTTCTCTCACATCGAAAGTGTGTATCAGTAGATAATAGGATAATTATTGGGAACTTGATAATTGCAAGTTATTCCACTACCCAGACACACAAAAGTTGATCAACACATGTAAGTTAATTTCTGAAAACGAATCAGATTTTTTTTCGCTTTAATATATATTTGTGCATTTAACGAAATCTTGACTTTCCGAATTGAAAAATAAAAACTTAATTAAAAATTTCTCTATACTTAAGCTTTCTCTCATTTTACTAATGATATTATATATATTAAAAAAAGAAGATCCAATCAGCTTTTCTCAACATCTCATATTTCCCTGTTGCAACGCAAGCTCTCAGAGAGATTACTCAAGCTCTTTTTTTTTATCCCATTTGGTAAGAAAAAATAATCAAGAAATTGAAAGATTTTATCGAAGTTTGAGAGCAAGATTTGCAAAATGCAAAGCGCCCAGACTCGAGGAATGATATATTTGGTTCTTGATACAAGAGAAGAAATACATGTTTTATTTTGAAATGCTCATTATCATTTCATAAAAAAAAAGAAGCTTAAGGGGGGTTTACACGGTCAAACGGTTCGTCGAACGCGGTTCGACGAACCGTTCGAACACGTGTTCGACAACCAAATACCCCGTTCACACGTTCGAACATCACTTCAAACACTTGTCTGTCGAACCGCGTTCGAAGAACCGTTTGACCGTGTAAACCCCCCATTATAGTAGCCGGTTTATATTCATGATTGAGTGGGTGATTTCGACGTGAGAAGAAAGTATATTTTTTTCTAAACCTTCAAAAAGGTATGTTACTTTCATAAAAACAATGAAAAAAAGAATGATCAAAATGGATTTACTATTACCTTCGCTTACAAGTAATTGGCCATCATAATTTAGACCGGTAGCCATATTTCACAAAGCTCTGCAGCTTGTATTGCTTCTTAAATTGTATACGTTTTATTTTGTATTTATCCATTTTGAAAGAAAGAATATCGAGAACTTAGTTATGTAAAGGATTATTATAAATGGTTTGTAAAAAAGACTTCTATATCTGTGCTCTTGAACAAAGAATACATAAACAAATCTACACATTCTAAAAATGTCACAATGCATATCACATCCAAGCTTAAGCACTATCGATGAATTAAGTAGCAAGATAGCTTTAGGTATTTGGTCTAATAACCTCTGGAATTATTCTTAACGTGAATTATGAAAAATTTTATTCACTGGTTATATCGAGATTTGAATCAGGGATTTTCACAATATATTTTAAAGATGATTTCCAATCTAATCCTGTGTGATGAAAGACAAACATACTCATAAAATTAATTTATAATTTAGAATTAAAAAAGTCCATTGCCATTCTGTAGTATAGTTGGTAGCGCCTTGGCTTAGTAATAAAAAGTCCCAGGTTCAAATCCCGGTCGGAGATTAGCAAGGGCATGCACTCAGGGTAACTATTGCATCTGCCACTGATCATACTCGTCCTTAAAACTATGGATTGAGTTAGCATTAACTACCTCCTCGCTTAGCGAATTCCAATCATCAACTACTCTTTCACTAAAAAAGCACTTCCTTACATCCTGCAAAGAAGTTTTCTTACGAAGCTTCAAACTATGACCTCTAGTTCTTGTGCCAGCCATATTGAAATATCGATCCCCATCCACCCTGTCATAACTATGAAGGACTTTAAAAACCGTCACCATATCCCCCCTTATTTTTCTAGCTTCAAGTGATGGCAAGTCTAATATCCACACCCTCTCCTCATTTATACACACATGCATATATATATATATATATATATATATATATATATATATATATATATATATATATATATATATATATATATATATATATATATATATATATATATATATTTATATATATATATATATATATATATATATATATATATATATATATATATATATATATAAATGTGTGTGTGTGTGTGTGTGTGATTACCTAATTGTGATTACCTAATTGTGTTTACGGGAAAGAGCCCAAAGCTCGTATCTTCCCGTCTCCTGATCGGTTCCATTTTTAGACTTAGTGATACTTATCATACCTGTCCTTAAAACTATGGATTGAGGTAGCATTAACTACCTCCTCGCTTAGCGAATTCCAATTATCAACTACTCTTACACTGAAAAAGTATTTCCTTACATCCTGCAAACAAGTTTTCTTCCGAAGCTTCAAACTATGACCTCTAGTTCTAGAGCCAGCCATATCGAAATATCGATCCCTATCCACTCTATCATAACTATGAAGGAATTTAAAGACTGTCACCATATCCCCCCTTACTCTTCTAGCTTCGAGTGATGGCAAGTCTAATTCCCTCAGCCTCTCATCATAACCGAGATTGCGTATTTCTGGCACCAGTTTCGTGGCATGTCTTTGAACTTTTTCAAGCTTAGCTATGTGCTTCTTCAAGTGCGGATTCCAAAAGGGGGCTGCATATTCGAGTTTTGGCCTCACATAGGTTACATAAATATTTCTGAACATTTCCTTGTCCATGTGCCTGAAGGCTACCCTTACATTTGATAAGAATGCATATGCTGCCCTTACTACGCCATTTATATGTATTTCTGGAGACAAATCTGCCAATATGTTTACTCCTAGATCTCTCTCATTTTCTGTCTCCTGAAGCTGTACTCCAGCCACCGAGTAGTCAAGCTTGGGCCTTCTTGCACTTGTACCCATTCTCATTACCTTACATTTTGAGGTATTGAATTTCATTAGCCACTTTTCTGACCACTCATGCAGATTATTTAGATCCTCCTGAAGTTCTCTACCATTGTTCTCGTTTTTTACTTTCTTCACAATCTTTGCATCATCTGCAAACATATTCATGAATGAATTTACAGACTCTGGTAGGTCATTTACATATACAAGGAACAAAAGTGGCCCTAAAACTGAACCCTGTGGAACTCCACTACTAACTCTTCTCCATTCAGACACTGAGTGTCTTACTCTAACCCTCTGTTCCCTTCCTTCTAAGTAAGTTTTTATCCATTCCAAGACATTTCCACCTATTCTAGCCATTGATTGCAGCTTCCTAATAAGTCTCCCATGTGGAACAGTGTCAAACGCTTTCTGGAAGTCTAGGAATATGCAATCTGCCCAACCCTCTCTTTCCTGTAAGATTTGGCTTACCTCATCATAAAATTCTAATAAGTTTGTTACTGTTGATCTTCCTTCTCTGAAGCCATGTTGCCTCACTGACAAAAAGTTGAAGGATTCCAAGTGAAGAGAGATATGTTTCCTTAGTAGTTTCTCCATAACTTTGCAAACTATGCTGGTCAAGGAAACTGGTCTATAGTTCAGAGCCGTATCCCTCCTTCCCTTTTTGAAGATAGGTATCACATTTGCTTGTTTCCAGCATCTTGGAATCTCCCCCGACTCCAATGACTCCTTAAATATGATACTTAGTGCCACTGATATTGTGTTTGCGCATTTTTTAAGCACATGTGTGTGTGTGTGTGTGTGTGTGTGTGTGTGTGTGTGTGTGTGTGTATGTATGTATTTTACTTTACAATTCTTCGTACCTTTTTGAAATTGGGTTTGGTCAAGGCAAGTGGGGCCTTGAGGTATGTCTGTCTGCCATACCCACTCTTTTCTAATTCATTGCCTTTATTATTTTCTAATAGTATATTCACTTATGCTGGTTATTTATTTAATTACTTTTTTCTGTTTTAATTAAAATATTTGTAATATAGGAACTCATTAATTTGATTATTCGGGTTAAATGATTAATTTTTTAATAGCAAGAAATTATTTAAATAGATATACTATTAAGAGAAGCTTTCCTAGTGCTTCAGGACAAGTGAAAAATAACTTAATAGTTTTGGAGCGAGTTAACGCATCGCTTTTGAATGAAGCAAAATATAAATTACTTGTTTAAAATTCATTATCTGAAAATCTTAAATCGGGATAAATCGTACATAAAAAATAGGTTATATCCTCCTTGGAATACCTCGAGATGCAATATTACTGCAAGTAAAAATATAGATACTCGTATAACAAAGACAAATAGCGATAAGTACTTGCTGCAATAGTAATACACACACACACACACACACACACACACACACACACACACACACACACACACACACACACACACACACACACACACTAGCTTTGGGCTCTTTCCCGTAAACACAATTAGGTAATCACATATATATATATATATATATATATATATATATATATATATATATATATATATATATATATATATATATATATATATATATATATATATATATATATATATATTTATATTTAAATCTATATATATATATATATATATATATATATATATATATATATATATATATATATATATATATATATATTTAAATCTATATATATATATATATATATATATATATATATATATATATATATATATATATATATATATATATATATATATATATATATATATATATATATATATATATATATATATATATATGTATATATATATATATATATATATATATATATATATATATATATATATATATATATATGTATATATATATATAAATATATATATATATATATATATATATATATATATATATATATATATATATATATATATATATATATATATATATATATGTATATATATATATATATATATATATATATATATATATATATATATATATATATATATATATATATATATATATATATATATATATATATATATATATATATATATATATATATATATATATATATATATATATATATATATATATATATATATATATATATATATATATATATATATATATATATATATATATATATGATCTGGGAATTATTCATTGCACTATCCATTAAATAATATTGTGTTTACAACCTCCTTCAGATACTTTATAAGTTATTATATATACCTAAGAATGTCAAATAAAGATGGGAAACTCAAAGTGCCAAAGTAAAAAAAAAAGAAAGAAAAGGTACTTATGAAGATCATATTTCACCAGAAACAATGTCTTTGGCATGCATCAGATGTACCCACAGCAAATCCTCCTAGAAAAAGAAGAGAAAAATTATAGGAAAAAGTTATAATGGGTTTACGAAGTTATTCATTAGAACTTTGGAACCACAAACAAGGGTGATGAATCACTTGCTTATTGAGATCATGATTATCTAGGTAGTTTCTCATTTATAAATTTCTTATTTCTTTTACAATATCGCCTAAGGAAAACTTCTGTAAATATTACCTAAGGGATAATTTTGCATCTTTAATGAAATGTTTTTGGGGGATTTTATATTCATATATTTATCTAGTTAATAGCATAGTAACAATAAATGATTTGGGAAATCATGTAAAACTTGTGTAAATATATAATCAGTACGATGTCATTTTTACATGTGCACAATTAGAGATTACAATATTTCTAAATATCAACAATACAAGCATTCTCTTTAATTACCAGTTAATAATACATGATAATAAACAGTAGTCATCGTGGCTCAAGCTGTAGCGTCTGCGACTTTAAGGCGTAA
>JAXCGZ010021005.1:35000-62500 GCA_037179515.1 Halocaridina rubra | reverse complement strand
CGCACTTGAAAAAGCACATAGCTAAGCTTGAAAAAGTTCAAAGACATGGCACGAAACTGGTGCCAGAAATACACAATCTCAGTTATGATGAGAGACTGAGGGAATTAGACTTACCATCACTCGAAGCTAGAAGAGTGAGGGGGGATATGGTGACAGTCTTTAAATTCCTTCATGGTTATGATAGAGTGGATAGGGATCGATATTTTGATATGGCTGGCTCTAGAACTAGAGGTCATAGTTTGAAGCTTGGTAAGAAAAGTTCTTTTCAGGATGTAAGGAAATACATTTTCAGTATAAGAGTAGTTGATAATTGGAATTGGCTAAGCGAGGAGGTAGTTAATGCTATCTCAATCCATAGTTTTAAGGACAGGTATGATAAGTATCACTAAGTATAAAATGGAACCGATGAGGAGACGGGAAGATACGAGCTTTGGGCTCTTTCCCGTAAACACAATTAGGCAATCACAATTAGGTTATCACACACATATATATATGTATATTTATTTTTCTTTATATATAATTTAAAGATATCTTTACTTCCAGGATGGAAAAATAAAAATTTTAATCAACATTTCTCTCTACTTCATCATATTCCTATTTCACTCTTCTGATTCAGGATTATTTAACCAATATTACGAAAGGAATAACATTATATACACTAAAATAGAATTCCCAGTCAGCTTTTCTTATTCTATCTTTTTCCCTTTTTACTCTCAGAGAGATTACTCATGCTCATTACTTCATGCTTCTTGTCAGGAAAAAAATCGAGAGACTGTAAGAGTTTAACGAAGTTTGAGACCAAAGTATGAACAAATTCAAAGTGTCCATACTCGAAGTATGGTATATTTGGATATAGATACAATAATAGGAATCATTATTTTGTTTAGAAATACTTATAATAATGATAGAATGGATACAGTAGCTGGATTATTACATGTTTGGGTGATTTTGAGTAATGAAGAAAAGATCTATCTTTCTTTTGATCATTTTATGAGATATGTAGAAAATAAATTCTTTTAAAAAATTAAAATATCCTTAATTCATGGTAACTTGCCATCACATTTAGATTGACATCCTTGTATTGCAATGCTCTGTAGCTTATATTCCTTCTTAAAAAGTTTACATTTGCACTTAAATTTTTCCTTAAATATTTACATCTCTCTTTACTTCTTTCCAATTTGCATATGACATCGTATATAAGAAATAATTTAGGGAAGACGGTATTAAAAACATAGTACTTTTCACAATGTATTTAATTGATATAGCATTATATTCTTTTAATACTTTGGAATCATCGATGAATTAATTTTATTATCAAATTAGTTTCAAGGGTATTATATAAAAGCCTATTTTAATCCTCTTGCTTGGATTATTCAGAAATATTGCGCAATGATTAGCTATGGATCAAGAATACCCTTAATTTACAGTAGAGATAATTTTTAATACAAAGTCTTTTAGGATGAAATATGTTCTTATTTAAGTGATATACGGTTGATAATAAAAAAAATAAAAATTCAATGCTACATATACTGAGAGCTGTTATCATAAATAAATCTCTTTATGAAATGATATGAGAGAAATATATATATATATATATATATATATATATATATATATATATATATATATATATATATATATATATATATATATATATATATATATATCGATGCAAATGCTTCCTCTTTCGGGAAGTGTAAATTAACTATGAAGGTCAACGCCGATGCTTACAAGCATTGGTGTTGACCTTCATAATCACATATATATATATATATATATATATATATATATATATATATATATATATATATATATATATATATATATATATATATATATATATATATATATATATATCTTATCTACCTTGGCTGTTTTCCCCATTAAGGGGTAGCCGACATAAAAAAAGAAACAATACGGGGATTACTTTGTCCTATGAGAAATGACGAAGGAGCTAGCGACCGTTCAGATGGCACTGCTGGAGTGCCACAGCCCATCCTCTCGGCTTTTCCACAACCTGTGTCGCTTCATAATGCCAACTCCCCAACTGCCCCTACCACAGGGCTACCTTTGAAAGATATATATATATATATATATATATATATATATATATATATATATATATATATATATATATATATATATATATATATTTATATATATAAATATATATATATATATATATATATATATATATATATATATATATATATATATATATATATATATATATATATATATATATATATATATATATATATATATATATATATATATATATATATATATATATATATATATATCCAAATAAGCACATTAAATATGTGAAAACATGAATCATTTTTTGCCCCGATCGGGACTTGAACCTCGGACTCAAATTACTAAGCCAAGGCGCTACCAGCTACACACCACAAAAGGTTAAAAGGAATCCAACCTTATAGCTTATATCTGCTATACTTAGGAATGAACGCATTCTATCTGAATGCCACTATGTTCATATTACAGATTCCCCAACCTCACTCGTGGCTTCATTTTCGCATTTAATTCAATTTCCAATCTCATTCGGGCATTACAATAACCAAATAAGCACATTAAATATGTGAAAACATGAATAATTTTTTACCCCGACCGGGAGTTGAACCTAGGACTTATAATTACTAAGTCAAGGCGCTACCAACTACACACCACAGAAGGTTAAAAGGAAACTAACCTTATAGCTTATATCTGCTATTCTTAGGAATGAACGCATTCTATCTGAACTTAGTAATTATAAGTCCTAGGTTCAAGTATCCGTCGGGGTAAAAAATGATTCATATTTTCATATATTTAATGTGCTTATTTGGTTATTGTAATGCCCGAATGAGATTGGGAATTGAATTAAATGCGAAAATGAAGCCACGAGTGAGGTTGGGTAATCTGTAATATGAACATAGTGGCATTCAGATAGAATGCGTTCATTCCTAAGTATAGCAGATATAAGCTATAAGGTTGGATTCCTTTTAACCTTCTGTGGTGTGTAGTTGGTAGCTCCTTGACTTAGTAATTATAAGTCCTAGGTTCAAGTCCCGGTCGGGGTAAAAAATGATTCATATATATATATATATATATATATATATATATATATATATATATATATATATATATATATATATATGTATATATATATATATTTATGCAATTGTGACTTATTTTCCTGAGATACGCATCAAAGCTTCATATAACTGTAGGTCATAAAGACGATAATACGCATAGCAAACATAATTTCGAAGAAATTTTCTCCGTATTGCCCAAAACTCGGCAGAAAAATTTGTAAAGTGGATTTCTGTATTGCGATTGCAAGTGGTACTGCAGAAGGCAAAAATGGGCTTCCAGTGTCCCCGAACCATCTTTTAAGACATCAAATTTCCCACCTTCAAGAGCTACTTCCAGGTAAAGCCTCTTGAAATTTTACTCAGAATCAACTTTAGGAAGCTATGTGCTGTTTTTTTCCTCGGAAATGAAAAATATAAAGGTTGGAGGATGAAAATTTGGCCAGAGTGTCAAAGTAGGATATAAACTGTCTGTATCCTCCGTTTTTGGAGAGCGTGCACTCTAATATTGCACTGCTCTTTACTCCTCAATTCTGCTAAAAGAATATATATTTTTTTCATTTTGGGTATTTTATCTTCAGGTGGCGTAACTTTGATATATATATATATATATATATATATATATATATATATATATATATATATATATATATATATATATATATATATTTTATATATATATATATATATATATATATATATATATATATATATATATATATATATATATACATATATATATGTATTTATATATATATATATATATATATATATATATATATATATATATATATATATATATATATATATATATATATATATATATATATATATATATATATATATACATATATATACATATATATATATATATATATATATGTATTTATATATATATATATATATATATATATATATATATATATATATATATATATATATATATATATATATATATATATATATGTATATATATATTTACAAAATTATTTCAATGGTCAATTAATTCTTTCACGTCTCTGTCGCAAGATTATAGTATACAATGCGTACCTTATGAATACCAAGATTATAAGGAAAATCTAGTATTAATGAATTTATATGGCAATTATACTTATGCATATACTGTATATTCAATATAGGGAGATTATATAAGTGTTTGTACTTTATATAATTAATCACAGTAGTAGGTTGGCTTATGGCACCAGACACCCCTTGTAATGAAAGTATTTCGGATTTAATTAGGATTGTATCCAAGGCAGCTCGATGTTAAGTGTTTCTTTAGTCAAAGTTCTTTTTCTATGCCTACATCAACACCCAATATTCCGGCGCATTCGTTACACATCTTTTACTAACCCTTTACATTTGACAACTCAAAGCACTCCTCCATCTTTGTTTCTTTTTGCTTTTTTTTTTTCCCTTTTTTGCTATTCTCACTGAAAGTTCACAATTCATGCCTACTAGTACGCTATACAGAGGGGTGCACAATCTTGAGGATCTTGTCGACTCCACTATTGGCATGAGGGTGGACAAGCCTGGAGGTAGTAATGTCTCTGCTCATAACTTTGCACCTTGTAAAAGATTTGTTTCTTTCGCTATGCACTATTTTAACTTCCGGATCTGAACTCTAACCTTTCATTTGTGGAAGAGCACTGAGACACATCCCTCGCTAACATCCTCCTTCTCTCTGAAACCATGCTGTCTATCCGTGCATCACCTGACCAGTTTC
Organism: Halocaridina rubra; assembly: GCA_037179515.1. NCBI lineage: Eukaryota > Metazoa > Arthropoda > Malacostraca > Decapoda > Atyidae > Halocaridina > Halocaridina rubra. The sequence continues at coordinate 57,685 of JAXCGZ010021005.1, read as the reverse complement.
AAATATCTCACTGTAACCTGTTTCCTCGTTTCCGTTTCAATGGTGGAGTTTGTGCCTACTATAACAGTGAACTCTAATTGCAAGGCTCATAGACCTTGAATCTCCTGACTTAGCTGTTCTCTGGGTTAGGATCTATTTCCCTCTTACCACTATAAGTCTTTGTTTCTGCTACTGCTCTTTGGACTCCACTGACTTTGTGTCCTGAAGTTCTCTACAATTGTAACATCAATATACATCACAGTTAGTGGCTTCATTCTTTTCACACTAATCTGGGGGGGTCATGCCTGTAGCATTGCTATTCATGTCAGGGATCGGGCATACTGGTCATACCAAGCTTCTCCTGATTTAACTCACTCTAATTTTATTGCATCTAGGAATCTCTACAATGTTCAAATTTGCAGGTCTAAAATTTCCTTTCTTGAAAGGAAAGTTGATGACCTGAACTCTTCTCCCACTGTTAAGTATTTCTGGTCCTTCGCCAAAAAGCTCTCCAAAAACTTCTATAACTAGAACTTCCTCTCTCATTCGTGCTGACCGTTCAGTAACTTGCTCTCCAACTAATAAAGCCATTCTCTTTGACTTTCTTTTTTCTGCAAATGCATCCGTAAGCGATGCCAGAACACTTGTTCCTCGTAATGTACCCTCTCTTATACTTAGCCTTCTATGCTTTGCCGTCTGTTTTTTTTTATTTTATCTCAACCAGTATCTATCCTTTACTTTTGAAGCGCGCTCTAATTCAGCTAGTTTCTAAGAATGCTGACCAACCTATCCCTTCCAACTACCGGCCTATTGCCCTAACATCTGCTATTGCTAAAGTATTCGAAGCTTTGCTCAATTCTCACTTCTTGAAACATCTTCAATAAAACTCACTAATTTCTCATCACCAGTATGGTCTCGGAAAGGCATGCTTCACTTGTGACTTCCTGTCCTATCTCACTGATGTATCGTCATAGTCTCTGAAGAACTATGGGGAATCTATTATCGTCACCTTTGATATCTCTAGAGCTTTTGACAGAGTGTAGCACAAGGCCCTGTTGGCCAAACTTCCTTCTTATGGTTTTACCCTTTTTATCTGGTTTCCCATTTCTAGTTATTTTGTGACTATTTTATTTCTGTGGTTGTTAACGGCACAACATCCCAGTTATCAGTGGTATTCCCAAGGGCTCTGTTTTTATAACCTACTCTGTTCGTTCTCTTTATCAGTGATCATCTCGAGTCCCAATCTTCAGCTCTTCTTCACGCCTTTGCTGACGATTCTACCTTTCATGTGTCTTCTGCCTTCTCTTCACGACCCTCGTCTGCTGCTTGAAATCAATATCGTGCCACTCTTAAACTTTCAACTCTAATTTTAAGAGAGTTTCTGAGTAGGACACCCAATATTTAGTAAAATTTTTATGCCTTCAAGACACGATTTCTGGCTATTTATTTTTTTCTCCTCCTCATAGTCCTGTTGTCTTCGAAAACAACGAAATATATCCTTTCAGTGCTATTAACCTATTAGGAATTCAGATATCCTCTAACTTGCCTGGGAAGAGTCAATTAATTCAAATCTCTAGAACCGCATATAAAAAATTTGGAGTTTTAATTTGCTTTCTTCATCTCTTTTCTCTTCTTAGTGTCTAAAAATATATATGGGTCTTATCCTTCTCTGCTTAAAATACTGCTCTAACATCTGTGGTGCTTCTTCTTTATCATACTCATTAAAAATCCTTTTCTTATTTCCTATCTCGATTCTCTTTCTACTATCCGGAAGATATCATCTCTCTCTTTTCTATCGGTTCTACTTCCATCGTTTCTATGATAAGTTGATAATTTTTCTTCATCTCAATGACGTTATGGTGCCCTGGCTCAGAAAGGGCAGTTTTCTTGCATGTTCCGGTGTCACACTCATAACAAAATCCATTTTATTTGCCTGGGATTATCATTGATCATTAATTATTTGGGCATTTTACTTATTGTTCAGTTGATATGAATTTAGAGATAAGCAAAATTTCATAGGTAAAAAGTGAATAAATCATGATATAAAAACTGTGGAAATATGTCATTAAGTATATAAATAAGTATATTAAAATGTCTTTACAATAACGAAAAAGAAAGACTTTTCTTTTGCATGGACGAAAATGGAAAATATATTTCTCCTGATATTCTGTTAAGAGCCTTCATTAACATTCAAAAGTCCGCAAAGAATGTAATTTCCAAAAAGGACATTGCGGAGAACCTACTAAAATAATAATGGGTAATAATATAATAGTTTTATATTGGGAGAAAAGGAACTGGAGTTGGCTTGCAGGAGAAAATTGTTTATTATAGAACTTTGCTTTTTGCAGCACTTTTACACTTTATAAAGCTAATTTCTCTGGAACTGGAAGTTGTATATTTCTTAATGAGTGTGACACGAGGACTGAAAAAAAAAACCCTGCCCTAATCGGGCTTGGGCACAAAGAAAACAGAGAGTAAATAGAAGCAGAGATGGAGAGTGCTGCAAATTGTCAGATGTTAAGAAGTAATAAGAGATGTGTAATGAATATCCAAGAATATTCGGTGTAGATGTAGGCAAAGAAAAAAAGCGTAACTGAAGGAAGACTTAAGATCGAACTGTCCTGGACAGTCCTATTTAAGTTCAAAAGACCTTCAGCTTTGGTATCACAAGAGGCAGCTGGTGTTTTGGACCAACCTACTACATGGTATGATAGAGAATGTAAGTTCCTTCATCAATTCCTGATTTGGCTATTTTTTAATCGGTTATAGTTTACATTTATATGAAAAAGGATACATTTTATTTACCTATTCATGAATTTGGTTTTTCAATGTGGTTTAAATAAAGGAACACATTTTTCGCTTGTATTTATTTGTTCATATTTATTATTAGCCAACAGTGGAATGTTATCCCTTGTTATGACGATGACTATTTTCTTTTCATTTTAATTGTATATTTATTTCATTCTTGTTAGATATGAAATGTGGCAAAGATTTACACTACGAAAAGCCTTTCAGAGTCATTGATGTCTTTGCTCCCAACTTTTAAGGAGAGAATTTACTTGTTTCCACCACCGTATGCAGTGTAACTCATATGAAATGTATATTTGTCCTTATTTTTCATTTGTTTCTCCTTTTTTTAAAGTGGGTGATAATTTTATTATGCAAACGGTTATTTTTAAAATCCATGATTTCATGTCCTGAACATTCTTGAAAGCTTTTAGATGAGCGAAGAATATCTTTTTCCCTTAGGATACAGCCACATCAGACACTATGAGCGGAGAGGTAGCGTCGAGATCAGCGTCATCACAATGCCTGTCCAAATAGGAAGCGTCAATGTCTTGCACGGCAGATAGTTAAAAAGTCGTCTGTTGGTGCAGTCACCACTGATGAGAATGATGAAAATAGCTAGGGCTGTCGCTAGTCAGTGAGCATCATTTTGGAACATGCTGTATCGTGTGGCATCAAGCGAGGGGGGTAAGAGGAGCAAAAAACCTCCCTGCTCATCCAGTGTACACATCCACATATAATTTAATGAGTTTCATCATGTCACGTCATCCCTCACTGCTCAAGCCTCCCCGCTCGTCGCGTCTGGTGTGGCCGTACCCTTATCGAAGCCAGAGCTCCAGAAGATATTGCTTTGACATTGAGTTAATGTATCTAATAATTGTATAATTGTGAATACAAAGCCTGCTGTTCACATAAACTTCCATATAGGGGTGCTACTATCCTCTCCTTTTTATTTACAAGTAGTTGTGAAGAACAAAAGATAATTGAGCAAACTTAGGGTTTGAAATTAATAACTGTTAGCTATTGATTAATAATTAATTAGATTTCTACAGTCTACTATTAATAATTTTCTATTTAAATTTAACTAATAAATTTTAGTTAATAATTGTTAACATATAGCTATTCGTTGTTGACTATTATTCACTCATTATTAATCAACAATGATAAACTGTTAGCACTTAATTAAAAAGTTAATAAATGCTCATTATTAAATGTCGATTATTTGGTATTAAATATTTTATCTCAACAAAAAACAGACTATTAACTATCTAACTACAAATTGTTAGCTCTCCAAGTATATAATTTTAACCATCAACTATTAATCATTTTAAAACTATTGAACACTACACCCAGTCATGCATTCACTCACACACACACACACACACACCGCGCGTTCAGTGACACACGGAATTGCTCCTCTTAAATTTTTAACTGTTTCGAGTGACTAAAGTGCTTAGTGGAAAACTTTACCATAATTTCCATAAATCTGAAATCCTGCAGAGTATTGTGAGTACAAAAACTAATATTTGTTGTAAGACGAGACTGTTCATATTAAAGGAAAAAAAATTGAGAACTTTTTCGTGAGGAAGAGAGAGAAGCTGCCGTCCAGTTTCTGCCTTGAGGGAAATCTAGAAGAGTTGCCAGACGTGGAGCCATCACACCACATTACCTAATTTTTTGTGTAAACTGGGGAAAGCTCTTAAGCCGTTTTACCTGATCCTGTGGTTCTATATATTGTTAAAATCAGTATCCTTCCCATTTATATTAACTAGTTAGTTAGTTTGATACACGAAAAAATTGAATAATAAAAGAAAAAAAATTACCAAATACCCACCTGTCAACAGTACTGAGTTAAGTTGCCAAGTAGTACAGCAGTCCTATTTTCTTCATTTTTTTTGCTTTTCTTTTAGCTTTCTCTTTTACTATTTTGTTATTTTGTATATATATTGAGTTAAATGTAAAGTCTAAATCCCGTGATAACATATCTTGGTTAGCAAGTCAGTTTATCAGTTAGGAAGAATATATAACAGAAACAGGTGGGTGCCACCTCGAACACAAATTCGAATTTTCCTTCAGGTTTGACTTTTGCTTTTCTTTTTCTTTTTATACTTAAATTACCATGGTCAAGTTTTTAAGTTAAGATGTGTGTTACCAGAAAGGAGACAAACTGAGTCACTAAATAGCACTTATATGGAGATATAAAAATTCTGTGTGAAGGTAAATTAGAAGTTTTTCTCTTTTCTTTTTTTTTTCCTCTTTCTCGTCTTCTTTCTATATTCTGTGAGAGGGAGAACATAAAAATGAAGCCATCTCTGTCCCAAACCTCTCCCACCCATGGGTCGGGAGAAGGGGTAGTCATCAGAGGACTTAAACAGAGAATCAAGAAGTTAGAGGAAATGGTTATAAGCCTTGATGATAAAATTCGGAATATGGATGGAGAAATGAAAGAGAATGAAACACTCAGAGAACAAATAAGATCTTTGGAGGAAGCAAATAAAGCACAAGGGCAGGAGAGAAAGGAACTAGAAAAAAAAATAAAGAAGCTGGAAGGGGAAAAGAGTCAACTAGAATCTAGAATTTCTAAACAAGAAGATAAAAACAAACAGCTAAATGACAACCTAAAGGAATTAGATGTTAGTTCACTGCTCTCTTCTGAGAGAGACGAGATTGCTACTTGGAATGTTCAGATTAAGGAAAACATTGAACAGTTCAGAAAAGAGTTCCAGGAGCTGAATATGGAAAATGATGCCATGAAAACGTCCTTTGCTGATGCACTAAAGGGGAATGTGGCAGTAAAAGAGGCTGTAAAGGAGGTGGCACTGGAAAACATACAAACAGTTGACTATAAAGAGACAGTAATCGAAAAAATGAAAGACGTTGTGATGGAAAGGGCAAACCCACTCATCAGACAGGCACTTGATAAGGAGAAGACAGTGGTAATCTCAGGCATAAGTGAATCCCAGGAGCCAACATGGCAGGGGAGACTTGAAGAAAATAAAGCTAACGTTGTAGACTTGATAAGAAAGCTTGGAGTAGTATGTGGTCCTGAGGATATTGTAAACATACACCAACTAGGTAAATATTCGAGGGAAGGAAAGCCGAGACCAACAAAAGTAACCTTTGAGAGAGGGGAGACATGTAGGGAAATATTGTTGAGAAAAAAAAGTCTAAAAGACCTTCAAGAATGCAAAGAAGTGTTCATTAGACGATACAGAACACAGGAAGAGATGGGAAAGATCAAAAACTTGTTGCAAGAGGCAAGAAGGTTAAATGATGAAAGAAATGAAGAAGAGAAGAAAAATTTTCGTTACAGAATACTTCCAGACAAAGGGGAGATAAAGAAGATAATGACAGAAGATCAGGGGATGGGGCCTCATTAAGATTGTTATACACAAATGCTGATGGATTAGCTGGTAAGGCAGTAGAATTAAAAGATAGGATTCACAACAGTAAGGCAGATATAGTAGCAATTACAGAGACTAAGTTGAGTGAGGACATAAACAGTGTCACAGTTTTTCCTAAGGGCTTCAGAATACTAAGGGTCAAAAGATCTGAGAGGACTGGTGGAGGGATAGCACTGCTCATAAGTGAGAGGATTCAAGTTGAAGAAATAAACTTGGCTATAGAAAGTGAGTTCAGGGAATTTCTTGTTGCTCGCATAAATACTGGGTCAGAGAGCATTATAATAATTGTTGTATACAACCCACCAAGGAACCAAAATAGGCTTGAAATTTATGAGGAAAGTCATATAGGTACGATTGAAGTCATAAACTCAGTTGTTAACATGGCGCGGGAGAAAAAATGTAGGATTTTGATTATGGGAGACTTTAATCATAAAGAGATAGATTGGATAAATCTTGACCCACACAGTGGTGAGGACTCATTTGGGGCAAGATTCCTAGATTGCGTACAAGGGAATTTCCTACACCAACATGTAATGGAACCAACAAGAGCCAGGGGTGGGGATGAGCCATCACTACTTGATCTGGTGTTCACAGATAATGTGTTGGATATTGAAAATATTGAGTATGAACCACCAATTGGAAAGAGTGACCACTGTGTGTTGTTGATGGAGTATATCATTGAAGACATTCTTCCTGAGAGTAGAGGCACTGAGGACATGAGGAGGAACTATCCGAAAGGAGATTACATCAAAATGAATGAGCTTTTTGCAGTTATTGACTGGAGAACCTTATTTTACAACAAATCTGTACAAGAAATGTATGACATCGTTTGTGAGAAATATGGGAAGATAGTAGATTGCTGCATACCTGTCACCAAAGTAGGTGTAATTCATGCCAGAGAGAAATGGTTCGATAATGGGTGTAAAAGAGCTAAGGAGTGGAGAGACAAATGCTGGAAAAGGTATAGGAGCAGAAAAAACATAAATGCCTGGCAAACCTACAAAAGAGCAAGAAATGACTACCTAAGTAAAAGGAGAGAGGCAGAGAGAGATTATGAGAGGGACATCACCAGGAAGGCTAAAGAAAATCCCAAGCTCTTCCACAGCTTTATCAGAGGAAAACTGAAGGTAAATGAACAGGTTTTAAGGCTAAAGAGAGCGGATGGAAGCATCACTGAGACGGACGAAGAGATCTGCAAAGAATTGAACAAGGAGTTTCAGTCAGTATTTACAGTAGAAAATACCCCACCCCCTCAGATTGCAGTGATAGAAGCTCAAGGGCCGGTATTAGAGAACATCAACCTTACAGCCATAGAGGTATGCAAAGCGCTGATGGATTTAGATGTTCATAAAGCTACAGGTCCTGATGACATATCCCCTCATGTGCTTAAAAAATGCGCAAACACAATATCAGTGGCACTAAGTATCATATTTAAGGAGTCACTGGAGTCGGGGGAGATTCCAAGATGCTGGAAACAAGCAAATGTGATACCTATCTTCAAAAAGGGAAGGAGGGATACGGCTCTGAACTATAGACCAGTTTCCTTGACCAGCATAGTTTGCAAAGTTATGGAGAAACTACTAAGGAAACATATCTCTCTTCACTTGGAATCCTTCAACTTTTTGTCAGTGAGGCAACATGGCTTCAGAGAAGGAAGATCAACAGTAACAAACTTATTAGAATTTTATGATGAGGTAAGCCAAATCTTACAGGAAAGAGAGGGCTGGGCAAATTGCATATTCCTAGACTTCCAGAAAGCGTTTGACACTGTTCCACATGGGAGACTTATTAGGAAGCTGCAATCAATGGCTAGAATAGGTGGAAATGTCTTGGAATGGATAAAAACTTACTTAGAAGGAAGGGAACAGAGGGTTAGAGTAAGACACTCAGTGTCTGAATGGAGAAGAGTTAGTAGTGGAGTTCCACAGGGTTCAGTTTTAGGGCCACTTTTGTTCCTTGTATATGTAAATGACCTACCAGAGTCTGTAAATTCATTCATGAATATGTTTGCAGATGATGCAAAGATTGTGAAGAAAGTAAAAAACGAGAACAATGGTAGAGAACTTCAGGAGGATCTAAATAATCTGCATGAGTGGTCAGAAAAGTGGCTAATGAAATTCAATACCTCAAAATGTAAGGTAATGAGAATGGGTACAAGTGCAAGAAGGCCCAAGCTTGACTACTCGGTGGCTGGAGTACAACTTCAAGAGACAGAAAATGAGAGAGATCTAGGAGTAAACATACTGGCAGATTTGTCTCCAGAAATACATATAAATGGCGTAGTAAGGGCAGCATATGCATTCTTATCAAATGTAAGGGTAGCCTTCAGGCACATGGACAAGGAAATGTTCAGAAATATTTATGTAACCTATGTGAGGCCAAAACTCGAATATGCAGCCCCCTTTTGGAATCCGCACTTGAAAAAGCACATAGCTAAGCTTGAAAAAGTTCAAAGACATGCCACGAAACTGGTGCCAGAAATAAGCAATCTCGGTTATTATGAGAGGCTGAGGGAATTAGACTTACCATCACTCGAAGCTAGAAGAGTAAGGGGGGATATGGTGACAGTCTTTTAATTCCTTCATGGTTATGATAGAGTGGATAGGGATCGATATTTCGATATGGCTGGCTCTAGAACTAGAGGTCATAGTTTGAAGCTTCGTAAGAAAACTTGTTTGCAGGATGTAAGGAAATACTTTTTCAGTGTAAGAGTAGTTGATAATTGGAATTGGCTAAGCGAGGAGGTAGTTAATGCTATCTCAATCCATAGTTTTAAGGACAGGTATGATAAGTATCACTAAGTCTAAAAATGGAACCGATGAGGAGACGGGAAGATACGAGCTTTGGGCTCTTTCCCGTAAACACAATTAGGTAATCACAATTAGGTAATCACACACATATGAAATGTATATTTGTCCTTATTTTTCATTTGTTTCTCCTTTTTTTAAAGTGGGTGATAATTTTATTATGCAAACGGTTATTTTTAAAATCCATGATTTCATGTCCTGAACATTCTTGAAAGCTTTTAGATGAAATGTAACCTATGTGAGGCCAAAACTCGAATATGCAGCCCCCTTTTGGAATCCGCACTTGAAAAGCACATAGCTAAGCTTGAAAAAGTTCAAAGACATGCCACGAAACTGGTGCCAGAAATACGCAATCTCGGTTATGATGAGAGGCTGAGGGAATTAGACTTGCCATCACTCGAAGCTAGAAGAGTAAGGGGGGATATGGTGACAGTCTTTAAATTCCTTCATGGTTATGATAGAGTGGATAGGGATCGATATTTCGATATGGCTGGCTCTAGAACTAGAGGTCATAGTTTGAAGCTTCGTAAGAAAACTTGTTTGCAGGATGTAAGGAAATACTTTTTCAGTGTAAGAGTAGTTGATAATTGGAATTCGCTAAGCGAAGAGGTAGTTAATGCTATCTCAATCCATAGTTTTAAGGACAGGTACGATAAGTATCACTAAGTCTAAAATGGAACCGATCAGGAGACGGGAAGATACGAGCTTTGGGCTCTTTCCCGTAAACACAATTAGGTAATCACAATTAGGTAATCACACACACACACACACACACACACACACACACACACACACACACACACACACACACACACTGCCTTGAGGGAAATCTAGAAGAGTTGCCAGACGTGGAGCCTCACACCACATTGCCTAATTTTTTGTGTAAACTGGGGAAAGCTCTTAAGCCGTTTTACCTGATCCTGTGGTTCTATATATTGTTAAAAACAGTATCCTTCACATTTATATTAACTAGTTAGTTAGTTTGATACACGAAAAAATTGAATAATAAAAGAAAAAAAAATTACCAAATACCCACCTGTCAACAGTACTGAGTTAAGTTGCCAAGTAGTACAGCAGTCCTATTTTCTTCATTTTTTTTGCTTTTCTTTTAGCTTTCTCGTTTGCTATTTTGTTATTTTGTATATATATTGAGTTAAATGTAAAGTCTAAATCCCGTGATAACATATCTTGGTTAGCAAGTCAGTTTATCAGTTAGGAAGAATATATAACAGAAACAGGTGGGTGCCACCTTGAACACAATTTCGAATTTTCCTTCGGGTTTGACTTTTGTTTTTCTTTTTCTTTTTATACTTAAATTACCATGGTCAAGTTTTTAAGTTAAGATGTGTGTTACCAGAAGGGAGACAAACTGAGTCACTAAATAGCACTTATATGGAGATATAAAAATTCTGTGTGAAGGTAAATTAGAAGTTTTTCTCTTTTCTTTTTTTTTTTTTCCTCTTTCTCGTCTTCTTTCTATATTCTGTGAGAGGGAGAACATAAAAATGAAGCCATCTCTGTCCCAAACCTCTCCCACCCATGGGTCGGGAGAAGGGGTAGTCATCAGAGGACTTAAACAGAGAATCAAGAAGTTAGAGGAAATGGTTACAAGCCTTGATGATAAAATTCGGAATATGGATGGAGAAATGAAAGAGAATGAAACACTCAGAGAACAAATAAGATCTTTGGAGGAAGCAAATAAAGCACAAGGGCAGGAGAGAAAGGAACTAGAAAAAAGAATAAAGAAGCTGGAAGGGGAAAAGAGTCAACTAGAATCTAGAATTTCTAATCAAGAAGATAAAAACAAACAGCTAAATGACAACCTAAAGGAATTAGATGTTAGTTCACTGCTATCTTCTGAGAGAGACGAGATTGCTGCTTGGAATGTTCAGATTAAGGAAAACATTGAACAGTTCAGAAAAGAGTTCCAGGAGCTGAATATGGAAAATGATGCCATGAAAACGTCCTTTGCTGATGCACTAAAGGGGAATGTGGCAGTAAAAGAGGCTGTAAAGGTGGTGGCACTGGAAAACATACAAACAGTTGACTATAAAGAGACAGTAATCGAAAAAATGAAAGACGTTGTGATGGAAAGGGCAAACCCACTCATCAGACAGGCACTTGATAAGGAGAAGACAGTGGTAATCTCAGGCATAAGTGAATCCCAGGAGCCAACATGGCAGGGGAGACTTGAAGAAAATAAAGCTAACGTTGTAGACCTGATAAGAAAGCTTGGAGTAGTATGTGGTCCTGAGGATATTGTAAACATACACCAACTAGGTAAATAATCGAGGGAAGGAAAGCCGAGACCAACAAAAGTAACCTTTGAGAGAGGGGAGACATGTAGGGAAATATTGTTGAGAAAAAAAAGTCTAAAAGACCTTCAAGAATGCAAAGAAGTGTTCATTAGACGATACAGAACACAGGAAGAGATGGGAAAGATCAAAAACTTGTTGCAAGAGGCAAGAAGGTTAAATGATGAAAGAAATGAAGAAGAGAAGAAAAATTTTCGTTACGGAATACTTCCAGACAAAGGGGAGATAAAGAAGATAATGACAGAAGATCAGGGGATGGGGCCTCATTAAGATTGTTATACACAAATGCTGATGGATTAGCTGGTAAGGCAGTAGAATTAAAAGATAGGATTCACAACAGTAAGGCAGATATAGTAGCAATTACAGAGACTAAGTTGAGTGAGGACATAAACAGTGTCACAGTTTTTCCTAAGGGCTTCAGAATACTAAGGGTCGAAAGATCTGAGAGGACTGGTGGAGGGATAGCACTGCTCATAAGTGAGAGGATTCAAGTTGAAGAGATAAACTTGGCTATAGAAAGTGAGTTCAGGGAATTTCTTGTTGCTCGCATAAATACTGGGTCAGAGAGCATTATAATAACTGTTGTATACAACCCACCAAGGAACCAAAATAGGCTTGAAATTTATGAGGAAAGTCATATAGGTACGATTGAAGTCATAAACTCAGTTGTTAACATGGCGCGGGAGAAAAAATGTAGGATTTTGATTATGGGAGACTTTAATCATAAAGAGATAGATTGGATAAATCTTGACCCACACAGTGGTGAGGACTCCTTTGGGGCAAGATTCCTAGATTGCGTACAAGGGAATTTCCTACACCAACATGTAATGGAACCAACAAGAGCCAGGGGTGGGGATGAGCCATCACTACTTGATCTGGTGTTCACAGATAATGTGTTGGATATTGAAAATATTGAGTATGAACCACCAATTGGAAAGAGTGACCACTGTGTGTTGTTGATGGAGTATATCATTGAAGACATTCTTCCTGAGAGTAGAGGCACTGAGGACATGAGGAGGAACTATCAGAAAGGAGATTACATCAAAATGAATGAGCTTTTTGCAGTTATTGACTGGAGAACCTTATTTTACAACAAATCCGTACAAGAAATGTATGACATCTTTTGTGAGAAATATGGGAAGATAGTAGATTGCTGCATACCTGTCACCAAAGTAGGTGTAATTCATGCCAGAGAGAAATGGTTCGATAATGGGTGTAAAAGAGCTAAGGAGTGGAGAGACAAATGCTGGAAAAGGTATAGGAGGAGAAAAAACATAAATGCCTGGCAAGCCTACAAAAGAGCAAGAAACGACTACCTAAGTAAAAGGAGAGAGGCAGAGAAAGATTATGAGAGGGACATCACCAGGAAGGCTAAAGAAAATCCCAAGCTTTTCCACAGCTTTATCAGAGGAAAACTGAAGGTAAAAGAACAGGTTTTAAGGCTAAAGAGAGCGGATGGAAGCATCACTGAGACGGACGAAGAGATCTGCAAAGAATTGAACAAGGAGTTTCAGTCAGTATTTACAGTAGAAAATACCCCACCCCCTCAGATTGCAGTGATAGAAGCTCAAGGGCCGGTATTAGAGAACATCAACCTTACAGCCACAGAGGTATGCAAAGCGCTGATGGATTTAGATGTTCATAAAGCTACAGGTCCTGATGACATATCCCCTCATGTGCTTAAAAAATGCGCAAACACAATATCAGTGGCACTAAGTATCATATTTAAGGAGTCATTGGAGTCGGGGGAGATTCCAAGATGCTGGAAACAAGCAAATGTGATTCCTATCTTCAAAAAGGGAAGGAGGGATACGGCTCTGAACTATAGACCAGTTTCCTTGACCAGCATAGTTTGCAAACTTATGGAGAAACTACTAAGGAAACATATCTCTCTTCACTTGGAATCCTTCAACTTTTTGTCAGTGAGGCAACATGGCTTCAGAGAAGGAAGATCAACAGTAACAAACTTATTAGAATTTTATGATGAGGTAAGCCAAATCTTACAGGAAAGAGAGGGCTGGGCAGATTGCATATTCCTAGACTTCCAGAAAGCGTTTGACACTGTTCCACATGGGAGACTTATTAGGAAGCTGCAATCAATGGCTAGAATAGGTGGAAATGTCTTGGAATGGATAAAAACTTACTTAGAAGGAAGGGAACAGAGGGTTAGAGTAAGACACTCAGTGTCTGAATGGAGAAGAGTTAGTAGTGGAGTTCCACAGGGTCCAGTTTTAGGGCCACTTTTGTTCCTTGTATATGTAAATGACCTACCAGAGTGTGTAAATTCATTCATGAATATGTTTGCAGATGATGCAAAGATTGTGAAGAAAGTAAAAAACGAGAACAATGGTAGAGAACTTCAGGAGGATCTAAATAATCTGCATGAGTGGTCAGAAAAGTGGCTAATGAAATTCAATACCTCAAAATGTAAGGTAATGAGAATGGGTACAAGTGCAAGAAGGCCCAAGCTTGACTACTCGGTGGCTGGAGTACAACTTCAGGAGACAGAAAATGAGAGAGATCTAGGAGTAAACATATTGGCAGATTTGTCTCCAGAAATACATATAAATGGCGTAGTAAGGGCAGCATATGCATTCTTATCAAATGTAAGGGTAGCCTTCAGGCACATGGACAAGGAAATGTTCAGAAATATTTATGTAACCTATGTGAGGCCAAAACTCGAATATGCAGCCCCCTTTTGGAATCCGCACTTGAAAAAGCACATAGCTAAGCTTGAAAAAGTTCAAAGACATGCCACGAAACTGGTGCCAGAAATACGCAATCTCGGTTATGATGAGAGGCTGAGGGAATTAGACTTGCCATCACTCGAAGCTAGAAGAGTAAGGGGGGATATGGTGACAGTCTTTAAATTCCTTCATGGTTATGATAGAGTGGATAGGGATCGATATTTCGATATGGCTGGCTCTAGAACTAGAGGTCATAGTTTGAAGCTTCGGAAAAAAACTTGTTTGCAGGATGTAAGGAAATACTTTTTCAGTGTAAGAGTAGTTGATAATTGGAATTCGCTAAGCGAGGAGGTAGTTAATGCTACCTCAATCCATAGTTTTAAGGACAGGTATGATAAGTATCACTAAGTCTAAAAATGGAACCGATCAGGAGACGGGAAGATACGAGCTTTGGGCTCTTTCCCGTAAACACAATTAGGTAATCACAATTAGGTAATCACAAAAAACTTATATTTGTTGTATGACGAGACTGTCCAAAATATTAATGGAAAAAAATTGAGAACATTTTCGTGAGGGGAGAGTGAAGCTGCCGTCCAGTTCTGCCTTGAAGGAAATTTAGAAGAGTTGCCAGAGGTGAAGCCATCAAATCACATTACCTAATTTTTTGTGTAAACTGGGGAAAGCTCTTAAGCCGTTTACCTGATCCTGTGGTTCTATATATTGTTAAAATCAGTATCCTTCCCATTTATATTAACTTGTTAGTTAGTTTGATACACGAAATAATTGAATAATAAAACAAAAAACCAAATATCCACCTGTCAACAGTACTGAGTTAAATTGCCAAGTAGTACAGCTGTCTTATTTTCTTCATTTTTTTTTGCTTTTCTTTTAGCTTTCTCTTTTACTATTTTATTTTTATTTTGTATATATATTGAGTTAAATGTAAAGTCTAATCCTGTGATAACATATCTTGGTTAGCAAATGAGTTTATCAGTTAGGAAGAATATATAGCAGAAACAGGTGGGTGCCACCTCAGACACAAATTCGAATTTTCCTTCAGGTTTGACTTTTGTTTTTCTTTTTCTTTTTATCCTTAAATTACCATGGTCAAGTTTTTAAGTTAAGATGTGTGTTACCAGAAAAGAGATAAACTGAGTCACTAAATAGCACTTATATGGAGATATAAAAATTCTGTGTGAAGCTCAATTAAAAGTTTTTCTCTTTTTTTTCCTCTTTCTCGTCTTCTTTCTATATTCTGTGAGAGGGAGCACATAAAAATGACGCCATCTCTGTCCCAAACCTCTCCCATCCATGGGTCGGTAGGAGGGGTAGCCATTAGGAGACTTAAACAGAAAATCAAGAATTTAGAGGCAATGGTTATAAGCCTTGATGATAAAATTCGGAATATGGATGGAGAAATGAAAGAGAATGAAACACTCAGAGAGCAAATAAGATCTTTGGAGGAAGCAAATAAAGCACAAGGGGAGGAGAGAAAGGAATTAGAAAAAAGAATAAAGAAGCTGGAAGGGGAAAAGAGTCAACTAGAATCTAGAATTTCTAAACAAGAAGATAAAAACAAACAGCTGAATGACAACCTAAAGGAATTAGATGTTAGTTCACTGCTCTCTTCTGAGAGAGACGAGATTGCTACTTGGAATGTCCAGATTAAGGAAAACATTGAACAGTTCAGAAAAGAGTTCCAGGAGCTGAATATGGAAAATGATGCCATGAAAACTTCCTTTGCTGATGCACTAAAGGGGAATGTGGCAGTAAAAGAGGCTGTAAAGGTGGTGGCACTGGAAAACATACAAACAGTTGACTATAAAGAGACAGTAATCAAAAAAATGAAAGACGTTGTGATGGAAAGGGCAAACCCACTCATCAGACAGGCACTTGATAAGGAGAAGACAGTGGTAATCTCAGGCATAAGCGAATCCCAGGAGCCAACATGGCAGGGGAGACTTGAAGAAAATAAGGCTAGGGTTGTAGACCTGATAAGAAAGCTTGGAGTAGTTTGTGGTCCTGAGGATATTGTAAACATACACCAACTAGGTAAATATTTGAGGGAAGGAAAGCCGAGACCAACAAAAGTAACCTTTGAGAGAGGGGAAACATGTAGGGAAATATTGTTGAGAAAAAAAAGTCTAAAAGACCTTCAAGAATTCAAAGAAGTGTTCATTAAACGATACAGAACACAGGAAGAGATGGGAAAGATCAAAAAATTGTTGCAAGAGGCAAGAAGGTTAAATGATGAAAGAAATGAAGAAGAGAAGAAAAATTTTCGTTACAGAGTTCTTCCAGACAAAGGGGAGATAAAGAAGATAATGACAGAAGATCAGGGGATGGGGCCTCATTAAGATTGTTATACACAAATGCTGATGGATTAGCTGGTAAGGCAGTAGAATTAAAAGATAGGATTCACAACAGTAAGGCAGATATAGTAGCAATTACAGAGACTAAGTTGAGTGAGGACATAAACAGTGTCACAGTTTTTCCTAAGGGCTTCAGAATACTAAGGGTTGAAAGATCTGAGAGGACTGGTGGAGGGATAGCACTGCTCATAAGTGAAAGGATTCAAGTTGAAGAAATAAACTTGGCTATAGAAAGTGAGTTCAAGGAATTTCTTGTTGCTCGCATAAATACTGGGTCAGAGAGCATTATAATAACTGTTGTATACAACCAACCAAGGAACCAAAATAGGCTTGAAGTTTATGAGGAAAGTCATATAGGTACTATTGAAGTCATAAACTCAGTTGTTAACATGGCACGGGAAAAAAATGTAGGATTTTGATTATGGGAGACTTTAATCATAATGAGATAGATTGGATAAATCTTGACCCACACAGTGGTGAGGACTCATTTGGGGCAAGATTCCTAGATTGCGTACAAGGGAATTTCCTACCCCAACATGTAATGGAACCAACAAGGGCCAGGGGTGGGGATGAGCCATCACTACTTGATCTAGTGTTCACAGATAATGTGTTGGATATTGAAAATATTGAGTATGAACCACCAATTGGAAAGAGTGACCACTGTGTGTTGTTGATGGAGTATATCATTGAAGATATTCTTCCTGAGAGTAGAGGCACTGAGGACATGAGGAGGAACTATCCGAAAGGAGATTACATCCAGTTATTGATTGGAGAACCTTATTTTAAAACAAATCTGTACAAGAAATGTATGACATCTTTTGTGAGAAATATGGGAAGATAGTAGATTGCTGCATACCTGTCACCAAAGTAGGTGTAATTCATGCCAGAGAGAAATGGTTCGATAATGGATGTAAAAGAGCTAAGGAGTGGAGAGACAAATGCTGGAAAAGGTATAGGAGGAGAAAAAACATAAATGCCTGGCAAACCTACAAAAGAGCAAGAAATTACTACCTAAGTAAAAGGAGAGAGGCAGAGAGAGACTATGAGAGGGACATCACCAGGAAGGCTAAAGAAAATCCCAAGCTTTTCCACAGCTTTATCAGAGGAAAACTGAAGGTAAAAGAACAGATTTTAAGGCTAAAGAGAGCGGATGGAAGCATCACTGAGACAGATGAAGAGATCTGCAAAGAATTAAACAAGGAGTTTCAGTCAGTATTTACAGTAGAAAATACCCCACCCCCTCAGATTGCAGTGATAGAAGCTCAAGGGCCGGTATTAGAGAACATCAACCTTACAGCCATAGAGGTATGCAAAGCGCTGATGGATTTAGATGTTCATAAAGCTACAGGACCTGATGACATATCCCCTCATGTGCTTAAAAAATGCGCAAACACAATATCAGTGGCACTAAGTATCATATTTAAGGAGTCACTGGAGTCGGGGGAGATTCCAAGATGCTGGAAACAAGCAAACATGATACCTATCTTCAAAAAGGGAAGGAGGGATACGGCTCTGAACTATAGACCAGTTTCCTTGACCAGCATAGTTTGCAAAGTTATGGAGAAACTACTAAGGAAACATATCTCTCTTCACTTGGAATCCTTCAACTTTTTGTCAGTGAGGCAACATGGCTTCAGAGAAGGTAGATCAACAGTAACAAACTTATTAGAATTTTATGATGAGGTAA
Organism: Halocaridina rubra; assembly: GCA_037179515.1. Taxonomy (NCBI): domain Eukaryota; kingdom Metazoa; phylum Arthropoda; class Malacostraca; order Decapoda; family Atyidae; genus Halocaridina; species Halocaridina rubra. The sequence goes on along the minus strand of JAXCGZ010021005.1, from coordinate 39,647 downwards.
GCCAAATCTTACAGGAAAGAGAGGGCTGGTCAAATTGTATATTCCTAGACTTCCAGAAAGCGTTTGACACTGTTCCACATGGGAGACTTATTAGGAAGCTGCAATCAATGGCTAGAATAGGTGGAAATGTTTTGGAATGGATAAAAACTTACTTAGAAGGAAGGGAACAGACGGTTAGAGTAAGACACTCAGTGTCTAAATGGAGAAGAGTTAGTAGTGGGGTTCCACAGGGTTCAGTTTTAGGGCCACTTTTGTTCCTTGTATATGTAAATGACCTACCAGAGTCTGTAAATTCATTCATGAATATGTTTGCAGATGATGCAAAGATTGTGAAGAAAGTAAAAAACGAGAACAATGGTAGAGAACTTCAGGAGGATCTAAATAATCTGCATGAGTGGTCAGAAAAGTGGCTAATGAAATTCAATACTTCAAAATGTAAGGTAATGAGAATGGGTACAAGTGCAAGAAGGCCCAAGCTTGACTACTCTGTGGCTGGAGTACAACTTCAAGAGACAGAAAATGAGAGAGATCTAGGAGTAAACATACTGGCAGATTTGTCTCCAGAAATACATATAAATGGCATAGTAAGGGCAGCATATGCATTCTTATCGAATGTAAGGGTAGCCTTCAGGCACATGGACAAGGAAATGTTCAGAAATATTTATGTAACCTATGTGAGGCCAAAACTCGAATATGCAGCCCCCTTTTGGAATCCGCACTTGAAAAAGCACATAGCTAAGCTTGAAAAAGTTCAAAGACATGCCACGAAACTGGTGCCAGAAATACACAATCTCAGTCATGATGAGAGGCTGAGGGAATTAGACTTACCATCACTCGAAGCTAGAAGAGTGAGGGGGGATATGGCGACAATCTTTAAATTCCTTCATGGTTATGATAGAGTGGATAGGGATCGATATTTTGATATGGCTGGCTCTAGAACTAGAGGTCATAGTTTGAAGCTTCGTAAGAAAACTTGTTTGCAGGATGTAAGGAAATACTTTCTCAGTGTAAGAGTAGTTGATAATTGGAATTGGCTAAGCGAGGAGGCAGTTAATGCTATCTCAATCCCTAGTTTTAAGGACAGGTATGATAAGTATCACTAAGTCTATAATGGAACCGATGAGGAGACGGGAAGATACGAGCTTTGGGCTCTTTCCCGTAAACACAATTAGGCAATCACAATTAGGTAATCACACACACACACACACACACACACACACACACACACACACACATGTATATATATATATATATTATATATATATATATATATATATATATATATATATATATATATATATATATATATATATATATATATATATATATATATATATATATATATATATATATATATATATATATATATATATATATATATATATATATATATATATATATATATATATATATATATATATATATATATATATATATATATATATATATATATATATATATATATATATATATATATATATATATATATATATATATATATATTTATGAGTGTGCCACCAGGACAGGCATAAAAACTGCCCTCATCAATAGAGGCCCAGCACTAGAAAACAGTAAGACAAATTAAAAGAAAATGGTTATGGAAAAGGCAGAGATGACATAAATATACACAAAGGAAAATGACACACTGAAGAAAAAGTCAAAGTATGGAGGACCAAGAGATATGGAGGATTAGGCCCTGATATGATGCTAGATCCGGTTTTTGAAGGAAGATTGGCTATAAAAATTTGAAAAGACAAAAGGACGAAGAGAGTTCCAAAGTCTGGATGTAGATGGGAAGAAGCAGTCCAATCCGCTAGCTACAAATCTCCACACAGTACCTGTGAGATGAGGCCGCTTGGAGAGTGTTACGCGGCCTCGGCAGTGGGGGAGAGTTGCAACTCGCCTACTCATCAGAGTATCGATGGAAGTAGTAGCAATAGAAAAGAGAAAGGGATGATACCTTACAGAAAAGAGAAAGAAAATCCAAATTAGAAGTAAGAGAAGGGTCATTAATTAGTCTGACTGCCTTGGATTCAACCTTATCAAGGAGATAAGTATAAGATGAAGCACCCCAAATGTATGATCAGCATTATAAACAGGGATGTCTAAGACTTCCATAAATTTTAAGTAACTGCAAAGAGGAAAAGTAATACAACCCCCAATTTTTTGGATGCAGAGAAATTTGGACCATGTGATTCCTCCAAGAGATGTTAGAAGCTTTATGGATTCCGTATATGTTGATAGAATTAAGAGGGTAAATTTTGTTAGTTTTGAAGACAATAGGGATATCAGGGAAGAAGAAGATAAAGAGATAGCCAGGAACTGTGTCTTGGAGGCATTAAATTTAAATAAATTTTGGTGCCCCACTCAGACACTCTCTGCAAATTGGAGTTGAGAGTAGAAGAAAGAGTGATACGAGACTGATTGAGAGTAGCAGATGAAGATTTTGAAGAAAAAGCAGAGGAAAAGTGGAGGGTAGAAACGTCGCCAAAGGCGTGAAGAAGAAATGAAGATGGGGATTGTAGAAGATAATTGATGAAGAAAACAAGGGACAGAGTAGGTGAAAGATCAGAGCCCTGTGGAACACAACTGGTAACATGGAAGTGGCTAAATATTGCACAGTCAACAACTACTGATATAAAATGGTCAGAAAGACAACTGGAAATCAGAGAAAAGCGAGAAGGGGTAAGGCCATAGGCAGGGAGTTTGGTCAACAGAGCATCGTGCTAGACTCTGTCAAAAGCCTTAGAGATATCAAGGGGGACGACAATACATATCCCATAGTTCCTCAGAGTAAATGACCAAACATGAGTAAGATAAGACAGGAGGTTACAAGTGGATCTTGCCTTGCAGAAACCTTACTGATGATCGGAGATAAGTGAATATATTAAAGGCATTTCCTGAAGTGAGTATTGAACAAAGTTTCTAGAACTTTAGCAATAGAAGAGGTTAGGACAATAGGTCTGTAGTTTGAAAGAATAGAGCGGTCACCCTGCTTAGGATCAGGTTGCACTAGAGCATTCTTCCATGATGAAGGATAGATACTGGTTGACAGAAGTAAGTGAAAATACGGCAAAGCATGCAAGCCAGGTCATCTGCAAACTCCTTAAGGACCTTTGCAGGGATATGATAGGGATCAGATGCCTTGTTCGTCTTTGGCGAGCGAAGAATCATATGAACTTTGTATGAAGAAAGGATAAGGGAGGGTATAGTGTTAGAGAGGGGTAAAGATTGAGGGACATGTGAGCTGAAATTATTTACGGAAGAGTTGGCAGAAAAATGAGAGCCAAAGGGAGTGGTTTGTCAGTAGGAGAGCAACATATAGCACCATCAGAATGAATGATAGGTTGAAAGCTTGAGTTACAGAAATTTTTGAAGAGGTTAAGGCTAAGGGTCAGAAACATTTGTCAGTGGGAGAGGAGTTAAGGTCATCAACTTTCCTTCTTATAAAGGAAGCCTTAGACCTTCGAATCCAAGCAGCACAGCACTTACTAGCTACAATAAAAACAGAGAGAGTTAAATCAGAAGGATAGGCTTAGTATGACCAGTGTTCCCAATTCCTGGCCTAAATAGCCATGGAGTAGGCTTTTGGGGGAAATTTTTTTGTAGAGGATTTTTTTCCATTCCTGAGATTGTGATTTCGGCAACTTTTAGGGCTACCTTATCAGGGTATCAGGACCGGAAGCAGTAGTCATCCCATGGGAAGTCAAAGAGGAAGTTACGCAAATTATCACGTTGGGTTCGCTCATAGTGCCAAAGGCGGCACTAAGTAGGAGGGAATGGCGAAGGGGGAGTGAAAATGGAAGAGATTGAGATCACAGAGGGGTTAGATTTAACAATAGGGAAAACCCAGCATAAGAGTAATTTGAAGGGCTGGAAGTAAAAAATAGGTCAAGACTGCTGGCTACATGTTTGTGTTGATCGGGAACACCAGTAGGATGTTTGACAATATACTCCAGATCGTGAGTAATAGAGCAAGCAAGGGCCTTACTTCCTCCCACATTAGTGTGAGAAGAATTAAGCCACTCACTGTGGTGCACATTGAAGTCTTATTTTATAGAGACCTCCGGCATGTGGGTGAAAAGATAGCAAGCACTCATAGCAAGAGGACATATATTCAAAGAAAAATACAAAGTCAGTGGAGTTTGGAGAACAGTAGCAGAAGCAAAGGAAAATAGTGGTAGTGTAGAGATAGAGTTTTAGACAGAGAACATTAAAGTCAGGAGATTCAAGGTCTATGAGCCTTGCAATTGGAGTGTTAGTGATGCAGTAGGCACAGACCCCACCTTTGGAACGAAAACCAGAATACAGGTTGTAGTGAGAGATTTGAAATGGATCAGTCGAAGCATGGTTAAACAGCTGCGTTTCAGAGAGAAAGTGAATGTTAGGGAGGGAAGCTCCCAAGTGCTATAACGAAAGATTAGAGTTTGACCACGAATGTTAGAATAGTGAAGAGTGAAAGGATCAGATATATAAAAATTTTGTATACTGCAAGACTTTAGAAGTGTATTACTAGTGCTTATAATGAATAAATGTCCTGATCATACTCATTACCCTCCAACACTGTAATTCATTTTTCAGTATATCTCAGTGATTTATAACCAAGTCATTTTGATATTTTTGTTTTTCTCTTCAACTATTTGAGAC
>JAXCGZ010021005.1:17500-27500 GCA_037179515.1 Halocaridina rubra | reverse complement strand
TCTCTTCACTTCTTTCCAAAACTTCTTTTTATTCTCCTCATATGACCTACTAAAATCCTGTCCCCACCTAACATTTGTCAACCTCTTCTCTTCCTCTACCTTCCGCTTGCTTTCCACATTTTTCTCCCTATATCTTTCATACTTCTCCCTACTTTTACACTGCAGCCATTCCTCAAAAGCCCTCTTTTTCTCTTCCACCTTCATTTTCACCCCTTCATTCCACCACTCTCTGCCCCTCCTCATGCCACCTCCAACAAACCTCTTTCCACACACATCACTTGCATGTCCCACAAAACATTCTTTCATCAACGCCCATTCCTCCCCTAACTCCCCAACTTCTCTTTCTTTCACCCTGTCATATGCCACTCTCAACCTGTCCTGATATTCCTGTCTCTTCTCTGACTTTTTCAACTCTTCCACCTTCACTATTTCCCGTCTACATCCCCCCACACTATTTCCCCACTCTTTTGCTACTACCACTTTTGCTTCAACCAAAAAATGATCAGACATCCCAGCAGCCACACCCCTGAATGCATGTACATCTTTCACTCTACCAATCATGCTCTTTGCTACCAACACATAATCCATCAATGCTCTTTCTTTCACTCTTCCATTTGCCACTCTCATCCATGTATACTTATTTATTAACTTCTTCTTAAATAAACTATTACCTATCACCAACTCTTGCTCCACACACATATCTAACAGTCTCTCGCCACTCTCATTCCCACCTGGTACCCCATACTTTCCTACAACACCTTCTATCTCTCCATCACCCACTCTGGCATTCAAGTCACCCAACACAACTACATAGTTCCTTCTACTCAGACCATCCACACATCTAGTTAACTCATTCCAGAATTCATCCTGCTCTTCCTCACTTCTCTCACATCCTGGCCCATACGCACTAACAAAAGCCCAACATTCCCTTCCTATCCTAGCCCTCACCCACATCAGCCTAGATGACACCTCTTTCCATTCCACTACCTGATTTACCATCCATTCACTCAGCAATAATGCCACACCTTCTCTCGCTCTCCCCCTTTCAACCCCAGACACCCTACCCGTCACATCACCAAATGCCACTTCTCCTTTTCCTTTCATCTTCGTCTCACACAATGCCAATACATCCATCCTCCTCTTACCAAGTATATATCCAATCTCACATCTTTTGCTCTCTATCGTACTACAACCACGCACATTTAGACACCCCAAAACTAGAGTTTGGGGAGAAGTTATTCTCCCCTCTACTCCCCTTCTTCTTTGACGTCTCGCAGGAGGTTGATACAAGGGGGAGATTCCTAGTCCCCCCGCCCCGTCCACTTTTAGTCACCTTTTGCGACACGCAGGGAATACGGTGAGGCTATTCTTTGATATTGTGCCCGCCCTTTACATTTGACAACTCAAAGCACTCCTCCATCTTTGTTTCTCTTGTCATTTTTTCCCTTCTTTGCTATAATTACTGAAAGTTCACAATTCATGCCTCCTAGTACGCGACACAGAGGGGTGCACAATCTTAAGGATCTTGTCAACTCCACTATTGGGATGAGGATGGACAAGCCTGGAGGTAGTAATGCCTCTGCTCATAACCTGGCAACTTGTAAAAGATTTGTTTCATTCGCTATGCACTATTTTAAAATCCGGATCTGAACTCTAACCTTTGGTTTGCGGAAGAGCACTGAGAGACATCCCTCGCTAACCTCCATCTCTCTGAAACCATGCTGTCTAGCCGTGCATCACCTGACCCGTTTCAAATATCTCACTGCAACCTGTTTCCTCGTTTCCGTTTCAAAGGTGTAGTTTGTGCCTACTATAACATTGAAATATAATTGTAAGGCTCATAGACCTTGAATCTCCTGACTTCGCTGTCCACTGGGTTAGGATCTATTTCCCTCTTACCACTAAAAGTCTTTGTTTCTGCTACTGCTCTCCTGACTCCATTGACTTTGTGTCCTTAAGTTCTTTACATTTGTGACATCAATACACATCACAGTTAGTGGCTTCATTCTTTTCACACTAATGTAGAGGGATCGTGCCTGTACCATTGCTATTCATGTCAGGGATTGGGCATACTGGTCATACCAAGCTTCTCCTGATTTAACTCACTCTAATTTTATTGCATCTAGGAATCGCTACAATGTTCAGATTTGCAGGTCTAAAATTTTCTCTCTTGAAAGGAAAGTTGATGATCTGAACTCTTCTCCCACTGATAAGTATTTCTGGTCCTTCGCCAAAAAGCTCTCAAGAAACTTCTATAACTAGAACTTCCTCTCTCATTCGTGCTGACGGTTCAGTAGCTTGCTCTCCAACTAATAAAACCACTCTCTTTGACTTTCTTTTTTCTGCAAATGCTTCCGTAAGCAATTCCAACACACTTGTTCCTCGTACTTTACCCTCTCTTATACTTAGCCCTACCTTATTCTTTCTACACGCATAGTTTGTAGGGTTCTGCGCTCTCTAAAGACGAAAAAAAAAATCTAGACCTGACGGTATCCCAGCAAGATTCCTTAAGGAGTTAGCAGATGAACTGCCTTCTATGCTTTGCCACCTTTTTTATTTTATCTCAAACAGTATCTATCCTCAACTTTTGAAGCTCGCTCTAGTTCAGCTAAATTCTAAGAATGCTAACCAATCTATTCCTTCCAACTACCGGCCAATTGCCCTAACATCTGCTATCGCTAAAGTATTCGAAGCTTTGCTCAATGCTCACTTTTTGAAAGAAATTCAATCCAACTCACCAATTTCTCATCACCAGTATGGTCTCTGAAAGGCATGCTTCACTTGTAACTTCCTGGCCTATCTCACTTATGTATCGTCATAGTCTGTGAAGAACTATGGGGAATCTTTTATCATCATCTTTGATATCTCTAAAGCCTTTGACAGAGTGTAGCACAAGGCCCTGTTAGCAAAACTTCCTTCTTATGGTTTTACCCTTTTTCTCTGGTCTCCCATTTCTAGTTTTTTGTGACTATTTTATTTCTGTGGTTGTTGACGGCACAACATCCCAGTTATCAGTGGTGTTCCTAAGGGCTCTGTTTTTATAACCTACTCTGTTCCTTCTCTTTATCAGTGATATCCTCGAGTTCCCATCTTCAGCTCTTTTTCACACCTTTGCCGACGATTCTACCTTTGATGTGTCTTCTGCCTTCTCTTCACGACCCTCGTCTGCTGCTTGAAATCAATATCGTGCCACTCTTTCTTAAACTTTCAACTCCAATTTAAGAGAGTTTCTGAGTAGGACACCCAATTTTTAGTAAAATTCTATGCCTTCAAGACACGGTTTCTGGCTATTTATATATCTTATTCTCCTCCTCATAGTCCTGTTGTCTTCGAAAACAATGAAATATATCCTTTCATTGCTATTAACCTATTAGGTATTCAGATAGCCTTTAACTTGGCTGGGAGGAGTCAATTACTTTTTTTACTTTTTACTTTTTGTGGTTTATACCCTCCTGTAGAAGGCTTCGCCTCTTTAAAACTTCATATAAAAAATTTGGAGTTTTAATTTGCTTTCTTCATCTCTTTTCTCTTCTTAGTGTCTAAAAATATATATATGAGTCTTATCCTTCTCTGCTTAAAATACTGCTCTAACATCTGTGGTGCTTCTTCTTTATCATACTCATTAAAAATCCTTTTCTTATTTCCTATCTCGATTCTCTTTCTACTATCCGGAAGATATCATCTCTCTCTTTTCTATCGGTTCTACTTCCATCGTTTCTATGATAAGTTGATAATTTTTCTTCATCTCAATGACGTTATGGTGCCCTGGCTCAGAAAGGGCAGTTTTCTTGCATGTTCCGGTGTCACACTCATAACAAAATCCATTTTATTTGCCTGGGATTATCATTGATCATTAATTATTTGGGCATTTTACTTATTGTTCAGTTGATAAATGAATTTAGAGATAAGCAAAATTTCATAGGTAAAAAGTAAATAAATCATGATATAAAAACTGTGGAAATATGTCATTAAGTATATAAATAAGTATACAAATTAGTATATTAAAATGTCTTTACAATAACGAAAAAGAAAGACTTTTCTTTTGCATGGACGAAAATGGAAAATATATTTCCCCTGATATTCTGTAAAGGGCCTTCATAAACATTCAAAAGCCCGCAAAGAATGTAATTTCCAAAAAGGACATTGCGGAGAACCTACTAGAAATATAATGGGTAATAATATAATAGTTTTATATTGGGAGAAAAGAAACTGGAGTTGGCTTGCAGGAGAAAATTGTTTATTATGGAACTTGGCTTTTTGCAGCACTTTTAAACTTTATAAAGCTATTTTTTCTGGAATTGGAAGTTGTATCCTTTTTAATGAGTGTGACACAAAAAAAAACCCTGCCCTAATCGTGCCTGGACACAAAGAAAACAGAGAGTAAATAGAAGCAGAGATGGAGAGTGCTGTGACTTGTCAGATGTTAAGAAGTAATAAGAGATGTGTAATGAGTATCCAAGAATATTCGGTGTAGATGTAGGCAAAGAAAAAGAAGCGTAACTGAAGGAAGAGTTAAGATCGAACTGTCCTGGACAATCCTATTTAAGATCAAAAGACCTTCAGCTTTGGTATCGCAACAGGCAACTAGTGTTTTGGACCAACCTACTACATGGTATGATAGAGGATGTAAGTTCCTTCACCAATTCCTTATTTATTTATTTATTTATTTATTTTTTACGTTTTAGGAGTCACTATTAGTCCTGCTTTGGGGGTGCACACAGACAAATTGTTCTTCAAATCTTGAGTCGAACATTGTATCTTTACGCTACGGCGGTCCCCCAATAGGAAAAAGATAACTAAGGAATGATAACTATTGTAAGAATGAACAATACCATTTACTAACTTAAATCTTTTGTATATAGTAAGACGTTAAAAGTGTATTACTAGTGCTGATAATGAATATACCCTGATCATACTCATTGCTCACCAATGCTGTAATTCATTTTTCAGCATATCTCAGTGATTTATATTATCCTCTTGACAGAATCAAGACTTTACCGTATTTTTCCTCGAATGATATACAACACAGCAGAATCAAGTAGAATTAAGGCGTTTCCATATGATCTGGAGCACTTTCATATTAAATGGATTTACATAGAATTTGCATAGAGCGATATTAGCATATGCATAACAGATAAACCCGATGACCTCTAAAGAAATGTGTTTCTTGTAAAGCATTCTTATTTCATAGTTGAAGTGCAAAAAGAACGACTAAATTATGAATGCAAAATAAAGATCACTAAGTTATTTTGATATTTTTCTTTTTCGTTTAAACTATTTGAGACTGGCAGACATAAAGACGAATAAGGGCCGATTTCTTAAACGTGTAAACCTATGATACCATATTGTTAGTTAGCTAGACACACACAAATGGATTTCATAAACACATCTGACGCGGTTCTGTGTATGGCTAGGATCCCCCTATTGGGGGATCCTAGCCATACACAGAACCTTGTCAGTTGCATTTATGAAATCCATTTGTGTGTGTCTAGCTAACTAACAATATGGTATCCTGGGTTTACACTGTTTAAGAAATCGCGCCAAAGGCCAGTGGCACAGAAAATGATATACGATTCGTCCCTATTTTAAATACTTATATATTTGATTCTGGAGCTCAATGAAAAGGGCAAAATAATTCACCCCTTTTTTTTTCTTCATTTATTCCCACTTCATATTTGGTCGCTAGGTTTGAAGATATTCCTCAGCTCATTTTTGTTGAACACATCATCCTCTGCTAAGAACATCTCCTTTCTGTCTTGCTTTATGTGGCTGAGCCAATTGGTATCAGCGCTTTTTTTTCCAGTGTTCTTTAAACTACATATTTCTTTTTTTTTATCACATCATCATCATCATTATCATCATCATCATCATCCTTTTTAGAAATATGGTCGCATAACTTCAGAGTTCTTTTCTTAGATTTGATCATTTTCCTACTCTTTTTGTTCCTTAAATTCTTCACGGTTCTGACGTTGTCCAAATAAATTTTCTTTGTGAACAGTAAAGAGTAAAATAATGAATTGTTATATCAAAGTGACGATATTACTTACTTTCTCCTCATTTGCAAACTTGTATTGATACAAACATGTATTGGAATTCACACTATTAAATTTGGAATTATAAGTTTGAAAATTGCATCATTACTTAAGGAATAAAATCTTATAAAAATGATCAACATTTTTATGCAAGTAAACAAGAAAGAGATTACTAGATAATATATCTATAAGTATGACATCTCAAAACACGATCAAGATATATCTAAGTTAATTACTGAAATCAGGAAAAGTTTTTCAGAGTAATTCACACACACACACACACACACACACACACACACACACACACACACACACACACACACACACACACACACACACACACACACACACACACACTATATATATATATATATATATATATATATATATATATATACATGTATATATATATATATATATATATATATATATATATATATATATATATATATATATATATATATATATATAAATGTATATATATATATATATATATATATATATATATATATATATATATATATATATATATATATATATATATATATATATATATATATATATATATATATATATATTTATATATATATATACACACACACAGACACACACACACACACACACACACACATATATATATATATATATATATATATATATATATATATATATATATATATATATATATATATATATATATATATATATATATATATGTATATATATATATATATATATATATATATATATATATATATATATATATATATATATATATATATATATATATATATATATATATATATATATATATATATATATATATATATATATATGCGTGCATATAGGTGTGTGTACGTGTGTATGCACACACGCATAGTTTGCAAAGTTATGGAGAAACTACTAAGGAAACATATCTCTCTTCACTTGGAATCCTTCAACTTTTTGTCAGTGAGGCAACATGGCTTCAGAGAAGGTAGATCAACAGTAACAAACTTATTAGAATTTTATGATGAGGTAAGCCAAATCTTACAGGAAAGAGAGGGCTGGGCAGATTGCATATTCCTAGACTTCCAGAAAGCGTTTGACACTGTTCCACATGGGAGACTTATTAGGAAACTGCAATCAATGGCTAGAATAGGTGGAAATGTTTTGGAATGGATAAAAACTTACTTAGAAGGAAGGGAACAGAGGGTTAGAGTAAGACACTCAGTGTCTGAATGGAGAAGAGTTCGTAGTGGAGTTCCACAGGGTTCAGTTTTAGGGCCACTCTTGTTCCTTGTATATGTAAATGACCTACCAGAGTGTGTAAATTCATTCATGAATATGTTTGCAGATGATGCAAAGATTGTGAAGAAAGTAAAAAACGAGAACAATGGTAGAGAACTTCAGGAGGATCTAAATAATCTGCATGAGTGGTCAGAAAAGTGGCTAATGAAATTCAATACTTCAAAATGTAAGGTAATGAGAATGGGTACAAGTGCAAGAAGGCCCAAGCTTGACTACTCGGTGGCTGGAGTACAACTTCAAGAGACAGAAAATGAGAGAGATCTAGGAGTAAACACACTGGCAGATTTGTCTCCAGAAATACATATAAATGGCATAGTAAGGGCAGCATATGCATTCTTATCAAATGTAAGGGTAGCCTTCAGGCACATGGACAAGGAAATGTTCAGAAATATTTATGTAACCTATGTGAGGCCAAAACTCGAATATGCAGCCCCCTTTTGGAATCCGCACTTGAAAAAGCACATAGCTAAGCTTGAAAAAGTTCAGAGACATGCCACGAAACTGGTGCCAGAAATACACAATCTCAGTTATGATGAGAGGCTGAGGGAATTAGACTTACCATCACTCGAAGCTAGAAGAGTGAGGGGGGGATATGGCGACAGTCTTTAAATTCCTTCATGGTTATGATAGAGTGGATAGGGATCGATATTTTGATATGGCTGGCTCTAGAACTAGAGGTCATAGTTTGAAGCTTGGTAAGAAAACTTCTTTGCAGGATGTAAGGAAATACTTTTTTCAGTGTAAGAGTAGTTGATAATTGGAATTGGGTAAGCGAGGAGGTAGTTAATGCTATCTCAATCCATAGTTTTAAGGACAGGTATGATAAGTATCACTAAGTATAAAATGGAACCGATGAGGAGACGGGAAGATACGAGCTTTGGGCTCTTTCCCGTAAACACAATTAGGTAATCACAATTAGGTAATCACACACACACACACACACACACATAGATATATATATATATGTATATTTTTTTTCTTTATATATAATTTAAAGATATCTTTACTTCCAGGATGGAAAAATAAAAATTTTAATCAACATTTCTCTCTACTTCTTGTCAGGAAAAAAAAAATCAAGAGACCGAAAGAGTTTATTGAAGTTTGAGACCCAAATATGCAAAATGCAAAGTGTCTAGACTCGAATTATTGAATATTTGGTTATTGCTACAACAATATGAATCATTATTTGTTTTTGAAATACTGATAATAACGAAGAAAGGGATACAATAGCTAGATTAGAACATGTTTGGGTGATTTTGAGTAATGAAGAAAAGGTCTATCTTTCTTTTGATCATTTTATGAGATATGTAAAAAATAAATCCTTTTTAAATAGTAAAATATCCTTAATTCATGATAACTTGCCTTCACATTTAGATTGACATCCTTGTATTGCAATGCTCTGTAGCTTATATTACTTCTTAAAAAGTTTACTTTTGCACTTAAAGTTTTCCATTTTGGAGGAACGACAAAGCCATAAGAGCAAAAAGAACTTAGTGATGTCACTGATAATATTATATGGGCTTGCAAATAATATTTACATCTCTCTTTACTTCTTTCCAATTTGCATTTGACATCGTATATAAGAAATATTTTAGGGAAGTCGGTATTAAAAGCATAGTACTTTTCACAATGTATTTCATTGGTATAGCATTATATTCTTTTAATACTTTGGAATCATCGATGAATTAATTTTATTATCAAATTAGTTTCAAGGGTATTATATAAAAGCCTATTTTAATCCTCTTGCTTGGATTATTCAGAAATATTGCGCAATGATTAGCTATGGATCAAGAATACCCTTAATTTACAGTAGAGATAATTTTTAATACAAAGTCTTTTAGGATGAAATATGTTCTTATTTAAGTGATATACGGTTGATAATAAAAAAAAATAAAAATTCAATGCTACATATACTGAGAGCTGTTATCATAAATAAATCTCTTTATGAAATGATATGAGAGAAATATATATATATACATACATACATACATACATATATATATATATATATATATATATATATATATATATATATATATATATATATATATATATATATATATATATATATATCGATGCAAATGCTTCCTCTTTCGGGAAGTGTAAATTAACTATGAAGGTCAACGCCGATGCTTACAAGCATTGGTGTTGACCTTCATAATCATATATATATATATATATATATATATATATATATATATATATATATATATATATATATATATATATATATATATATATATATATATATATATATATATATATATATATATATATATATATATATATATATATATATATATATATATATATATTATCTACCTTGGCTGTTTTCCCCATTTGGGGGTAGCCGACATAAAAAAAGAAACAATACGGGGATTACTTTGCCCTATGAGAAATGACGAAGGAGCTAGCGACCGTTCAGATGGCACTGCTGGAGTGCCACAGCCCATCCTCTCAGCTTTTCCACAACCTGTGTCGCTTCATAATGCCAACTCCCCAACTGCCCCTACCACAGGGCTACCTTTGAAAGATATATATATATATATATATATATATATATATATATATATATATATATATTTATATATACAAATATATATATATATATATATATATATATATATATATATATATATATATATATATATATATATATATATATGTATATATATATA
>JAXCGZ010021005.1:10000-12500 GCA_037179515.1 Halocaridina rubra | reverse complement strand
TATCAGTGATCTTCTCGAGTCCTCATCTTCAGTTCTTTTTCACGCCTTTGCCGACTATTCTACCTTTCATGTGTCTTCTGCCTTCTCTTCACGGCCCTTGTCTGCTGCTTGAAATCAATATCGTGCCACTTTTTCTTAAACTTTCAACTCCAATTTTAAGAGAGTTTCTGAGTAGGACACCCAATAATTATTAAAATTCTATGCCTTCAAGACACGGTTTCTGGCTATATATTTATCTTTTACTCCTCCTCATAGTCCTGTTGTCTTCGAAAACAACGAAATATATACTTTCATGGCTATTATCCTATTAGGTATTCAGATAACCTCTAACTTGCCTGGGAGGAGTCAATTAATTCATATCTCTAAAACTGCATATAATAAATTGGGAGTTTTAATTTGCTTTCTTCATCTCTTTTCTCTTCTTAGTGTCTAGAAATATATATGGGTCTTATCCTTCTCTGCTTAGAATACTGCTCTAACAACTGTGGTGCTTCTTTTTTATCATACTCATTAAAAATCCTTTTCTTACTTCCTATCTCGATTCTCTTTCTACTATCCGGAAGATATCATCTCTCTCTTTTCTATCAGTTCTACTTCCATCGTTTATATGATAAGTTGATACTTTTTCTTCATCTCAATGATTTTATGGTGCCCTGGCTCAGTAAGGGCAGTTTTCTTGCATGTTCAGGTGTCACACTCATAAAAAATCCATTTTATTTGCCTGGGATTATCATTAATTATTAATTATTTAGGCATTTTACTTATTGTTCAGTTGATAAATGAATTTAGAGATAAGCAAAATTTCATAGGTAAAAAGTAAATAAATCATGATATAAAAACTGTGGAAATATGTCATTAAGTATATAAATAACTATATTAAAATGTTTTTACAATAACGAAAAAGAAAGACTTTTCTTCTGCATGGATGAAAATGGAAAATATATTTCTCCTGATATTCTGTTAAGAGCCTCCATAAACATTCAAACCTGCAAAGAATGTAATTTCCAAAAAGGACATTGCGGAGAACCTACTAGAAATATAATGGGTAATAATATAATAGTTTTATATTGGGAGAAAAGGAACTGGAGTTGGCTTTCAGGAGAAAATTGTTTATTATGGAACTTGGCTTTTTGCAGCACTTTTAAACTTTATAAAGCTATTTTCACTGCAATTGGAAGTTGTATCTTTCTTAATGAGTGTGACACGAGGACGGAAAAAAAAAACCTTGCCCTAATCGGGTTTGGGCACAAAGAAAACAGAGAGTAAATAGAAGCAGAGATGGAGAGTGCTGTAAATTGTCAGATGTTCAGAAGTAATAAGAGATGTGTTATGAATATCCAAGACTATTCGGTGTAGATGTAGGCAAAGAAAAAGAACCGTAACTGAAGGAAGACTTAGGATCGAACTGTCCTGGACAGTCCTATTTAAGATCAAAAGACCTTCAGCTGTGGTATCGCAACAGGCAACTAGTGTTATGGACCAACCTACTACATAGTATGATAGAGGATGTAAATTCCTTCACCAATTAATGATTTGGCTAATTTTTAATCGGTTATAGTTCACATTTATATGAAAAAGGATATAATTATCTTTACCTGTTCATGAATTTGGTTTTTCAATGTGGTTTAAATAAAGGAACACATTTTTCGTTTGTATTTATTTGTTCATTGTTATTATAGCCATCAGTGGAATGTTATCCCTTGTTATGACGATGAATATTTTTTTTTAAATTTAATTGTATTCATTTCATTCTTGTTAGATATGAAATGTGGCAAAGATTTACACTATGCAAAGTCTTTCAGAGTCATTCATGTCTTGGTCCCAATTCTTAAGGAAAGACTTTACTTGTTTCCACCAACGTGTGCATTGCGCGTACTCTTCAAACTCATTTAAAATGTATATTTGTCCTTATTTTTCATTTGTTTCCCCTTATTTTTTTTTTATCGAGGGTGATACTTCCCTTTTGCTTACGCTTATTTTAACATCCATAATTTAATCTCTTGAATATTATTTCTTGAAAGCTTTTAGATGAGCAACGAATATCTTTTTCCCTTATCGAAGCCAGAGCTCCAGAAGATATTGTTTTGACATTGAGTTAATGCATTTAATAATTGTGAATACAGAACTTGCTGATCACATAAGCTTCCAAATAGGGGTGCTACTATCCTCTCCTTTTTATTTCCAAGTAATTGTGAAGAACAAAAGCTAACTGAGCAATCTTAGGGTTTGAAATTAATAATTGTTAGCTATTGATCAATAATTAATTAGTATTTTACAGTCATCTATTAATAATTTTCTATATAAATTTAACTAGTAAATTTTCGTTAATAATTGTTAACAAATGCTATTCGTTGTTAACTATTATTCACTCATTATTAATCAACAATTACTAAATGTTCTATTCTGGTTTTACGTCACGGACTCCCTTTTCTACTTGCTAAGGACTTGTTTTGGCAGATGTAATCGTTACTCTGAGTGCATGCCATAGCTAACCTCAGAC
>JAXCGZ010021005.1:0-2500 GCA_037179515.1 Halocaridina rubra | reverse complement strand
TGGTTAAGTTATATTAGTTTGCCTATGTCAGGTTAGAGTACTGTATTAGCCAAACCAATATAACCTTGCTAAGTTAGGTTTGGGTACACCAGACTCATAATAGTGAGTTTAAGTTCAATAACCTTCACTTCGGTTTTTGACCAGTCAGAACCCGTTTGCTAAGTTTGGGTTTTAACTGCAAACACACACACACACACACACACACACACACACACACACACACACACACACACACACACACACACACACACACACACTCATCAGACAGGCACTTGATAAGGAGAAGACAGTGGTAATCTCAGGCATAAGCAAATCCCAGGAGCCAACATGGCAGGGGAGACTTGAAGAAAATTAAGCTAGGGTTGTAGACCTGATAAGAAAGCTTGGAGTAGTTTGTGGTCCTGAGGATATTGTAAACATACACCAACTAGGTAAATATTCGAGGGAAGGAAAGCCGAGACCAACAAAAGTAACCTTTGAGAGAGGGGAAACATGTAGGGAAATATTGTTGAGAAAAAAAAGTCTAAAAGACCTTCAAGAATTCAAAGAAGTGTTCATTAGACGATACAGAACACAGGAAGAGATGGGAAAGATCAAAAACTTGTTGCAAGAGGCAAGAAGGTTAAATGATGAAAGAAATGAAGAACAGAAGAAAAATTTTCAATACAGAGTTCTTCCAGACAAAGGGGAGATAAAGAAGATAATGACAGAAGATCAGGGGATGGGGCCTCATTAAGATTGTTATACACAAATGCTGATGGATTAGCTGGTAAGGCAGTAGAATTAAAAGATAGGATTCACAACAGTAAGGCAGATATAGTAGCAATTACAGAGACTAAGTTGAGTGAGGACATAAACAGTGTCACAGTTTTTCCTAAGGGCTTCAGAATACTAAGGGTTGAAAGATCTGAGAGGACTGGTGGAGGGATAGCACTGCTCATAAGTGAAAGGATTCAAGTTGAAGAAATAAACTTGGCTATAGAAAGTGAGTTCAAAGAATTTCTTGTTGCTCGCATAAATACTGGGTCAGAGAGCATTATAATAACTGTTGTATACAACCCACCAAGGAACCAAAATAGGCTAGAAGTTTATGAGGAAAGTCATATAAGTACTATTGAAGTCATAAACTCAGTTGTTAACATGGCACGAGAAAAAAAATGTAGGATTTTGATTATGGGAGACTTTAATCATAAAGAGATAGTTTGGATAAATCTTGACCCACACAGTGGTGAGGACTCATTCGGGGCAAGATTCCTAGATTGCGTACAAGGGAATTTCCTATACCAACTTGTAATGGAACCAACAAGGGCCAGGGGTGGGGATGAGCCATCACTACTTGATCTAGTGTTCACAGATAATATGTTGGATATTGAAAAAATTGATATGAACCACCAATTGGAAAGAGTGACCACAGTGTGTTGTTGATGGAGTATATCATTGAAGATATTCTTCCTGAGAGTAGAGGCACTGAGGACATGAGGAGGAACTATCCGAAAGGAGATTACATCAAAATGAATGAGCTTTTTGCAGTTATTGACTGGAGAACCTTATCTTACAACAAATCTGTACAAGAAATGTATGACATCTTTTGTGAGAAATATGGGAAGATAGTAGATTGCTGCATACCTGTCACCAAAGTAGGTGTAATTCATGCCAGAGAGAAATGGTTCGATAATGGGTTTAAAAGAGCTAAGGAGTGGAGGGACAAATGCTGGAAAAGGTATAGGAGGAGAAAAAACATAAATGCCTGGCAAACCTACAAAAGAGCAAGAAATGACTACCTAAGTAAAAGGAGAGAGGCAGAGAGAGACTATGAGAGGGACATCATCAGGAAGGCTAAAGAAAATCCCAAGCTCTTACAAAGCTTTATCAGAGGAAAACTGAAGGTAAAAGAACAGGTTTTAAGGCTAAAGAGAGCGGATAGAAGCATCACTGAGACGGATGAAGAGATCTGCAAAGAATTGAACAAGGAGTTTCAGTCAGTATTTACAGTAGAAAATACCCCACCCCCTCAGATTGCAGTGATAGAAGCTCAAGGGCAGGTATTAGAGAACATTAACCTTACAGCCACAGAGGTAAGCAAAGCGCTGATGGATTTAGATGTTCATAAAGCTACAGGTCCTGATGACATATCCCCTCATGTGCTTAAAAAATGCGCAAACACAATATCAGTGGCACTAAGTATCATATTTAAGGAGTCACTGGAGTCGGGGGAGATTCCAAGATGCTGGAAACAAGCAAATGTGATACCTATCTTCAAAAAGGGAAGGAGGGATACCGCTCTGAACTATAGACCAGTTTCCTTGACCAGCATAGTTTGCAAAGTTATGGAGAAACTACTAAGGAAACATATCTCTCTTCACTTGGAATCCTTCAACTTTTTGTCAGTGAGGCAACATGGCTTCAGAGAAGGTAGATCAACAGTAACAAACTTATTAGAATTTTATGATGAGGTAAGCCGAATCTTACAGGAAAGAGAAGGCTGGGCAGATTGCATATT